>JBCNJP010000231.1:160641-196271 GCA_039602395.1 Deinandra increscens subsp. villosa | reverse complement strand
CTTATTGGGCCATCATTGGTCCTAAACACAACTTATTGGTTATATACACACCTTATTGGGACTCATTGGTCCTAACTGACCCTTGTTGCCCCTAAACACACCTTTTTCGTCCTATTGGTTATATACACACCTTATCGGGCCATCATTGGTCTTAAACACAACTTATTGGTTATATACACACCTTATTGGTACTCATTGGTCCTAACTGACCCTTGTTGCCCCTGAACACACCTTTTTGGTCCTATTGGTTATATACACACCTTATTGGGCCATCATTGGTCCTAAACACAACTTATTGGCCATCATTGGTCCTAAACACAACCTATTGGTTATATACACACCTTATTGGGCCATCATTGCTCCTAAACACAACTTATTGGTTATATACACACCTTATTGGGACTCATTGGTCCCAACTTGTTTATATAGCGTGGTTGAAGGTTGTCACACCCAAACCGACGGTGAAATATGCCGGGGCATGATGATTGTCCAGATGCTCATGACAACTAATTAAAGTTGAAATATATTTAACATGCCTTTTTATTTCATTTATTGGAATATGTTACAAACAGGAAACAAACAAAACATAACAACATAGGTACTGTAATTAAACATTATTTAACTAGGTCCAGCATCCTATAGTGATCACATACTGGCTCAAACACGATTACCTGCAACATGTATAAGATAAAGTGTCAACTACAAAAGTAGTTGGTGAGTAAACATAGGTTTAATACATAATACCAGTATAAAGCATGCGATCCATGTGTTAGGTGAATGTTCATAGAATATGATAAACAAGTATTGTAATAGTGTAAACAACCGCGTATCAAACCCTTGACAATTAGGCTTCCAATCACTTGACGCCTCTAGGCAGGCCAAGTGGGTTGTCAAACCAATAGATCTATTATTGTTACCCCGGCTCGGTATGTTAATGAGTACGCATGCTAGTGTAATAGAATACAACAACAACAATGGTTCAAACAAGTTTAACACATCAAGAACACACATAACGAGCATAGGATTCGCATTTTGTTTTAGAGAAGTAAATATAGAGTTTAGAATTTGAGATAGAGATACATGTTACACCCCAAAGTATTAAAAGAGAAGGGGCTATGAATACTCACTTGATAAGGAGATAGGATGTAAAAGATATCGTCGATTTGTGAAAGGTAAGTAACTCAGAGGTTATCCTAGATGAATCAAATAGGGAATATGAATATAGGAAATCAAAATGAACCAAGTTCTAAGTATTCGATAAGTGCTATATTTGATTAGGTCAAAATTACCATTTTACCCCTTTTATAGGTAAATTAGGGTTTTAGTATTTGTTTAGTATTTTCATTTATTTAACACTTTTGGACTTATATATACTTATTATATATATAAATATGTTCTAAGACCAAAAATCAAGTCCTAATACTTTCTGGTTTATTTATTATTAAATAATTATATTTAAAACCCTAATTTTGGTAGAATAATTAAATAATTACCAAAACTCACTAGATTTTGGAATAAACTTAGGGTTTTACTCATAATATGATATCATGATATTCTTGAAAATATAAAACCTTAATTTAGTGTCGTTTATCCAGTTTTGACAAAACAATGACTTGAAAACCCTAATTTAAGCATAAATATTAAATAAATATCAAAACAATTCATAAAATTATAAAAACTTAGGGTTTTATTCATTATGATATATTATAATATTCCTCAAAATAGTAAACCTTAATTCAATACCTTTTACTTGATTTGGGCAGAACAACGACCCGAAAACCCTAATTTTGGCATATTTTTATATAAAATACCAAATGATTAGATATCATGAAATTGACTTAGGGGTTCTTTAATATATGTTAAAACATAATAACCCTCAAAAATTCAGACCCTAATACCTTCCCAATTGCCCAAAATTAAAGATTTATCTCAAGAACCCTAATTTTGACATGAATTTAAAAAGCATACTTAGAATTCGAATTTGACAAAACTGAGAGAGGTTTTTGTTAATCATACCTAGAGGGCCTTGACTGCTGAATTTCAGCTTCAAAACTCCAAACGAGCAGGTCGTATTGGGTGAATGAAGATTTCGGCCATAAATTAGTGGTTTTTGAGGTGAATTTGAGTAAATTGGTGAGTTTGGAGGATGATTTGATCGAGTATTTATAGTGATTTAGGAGTGTCTAGGTGTTCTCCAGGTGTCCCTAAGTGACTAGGCAATCCAAATCGAAGCTTATCATGATCAAACGTAGCCTCCAAGTTCGAAATACGTGGAAAAAAACGAGCTGATCTCGTTTCTGTTGACCCATGGTCAACGCGTGTCGCGAGAGGGAAGGGGACAGGCTTCGGCGACCCGCGAGCATGTTTGACAGTGTTGACAGTTTTGGTCCCTGAGGTTTATTAATTGCATTTTGAGCCCCAGATTTCTCCGAAACTGTTATTTTATGCACCAAATCATTATAAAACATGTTTATAAATGTTTTTAAGGCTCGGGACATGCTCGATGATATACGGATACGTGCGTTTTATAACTTTCAATAATTTACACATTTAGTCCCTCAACTTTTGTTTTGTGAGTTTTACCTTTATATCTTTCGATGTAACTAATGTTTTAAGTTCAAAATGATATTAGAATACTTTCTTAAGATTTATAAGGCTCGGGATACGTTTAACGAGGTATAAAATATATAATTTATATATATTTATTTATATATTATTTGTTAAAAATTATGAAAAATCACCAAAATTCATTAAAATTCATCATAATTCACCATATTGATTTGTGATATAGAATTCATTAAATATAATGTTATGGAATAATAGAATGAGAATTTTTGGAATGTACGAACTCCCGGTTAATACCGAAATCGCACGAAAACTCGTATTTTTGCTATCTTTGTTTTAAACCGCGAACTTTTATGAAACCCTATATATATTTACTTGCGTGTATGACTAGTATTACCCACAAGTATTATATATATTTGGAATGCTAAAGTTTTCCGGTTTTGCATGAATAACAAAAACGATCGAGTTATGGATCCGATTCGAGATAAATTGAAACATCGAATGTTATGAATATTGTGATTAAAGGATTAAATCATGAAACACATGAAATAACAATATAAAATATGAAATGATTCTTTATTGATTATCAATCATGATAAGGAAACGGGTCGGGTATTTACAAATGGATTAACCGAAGTGTTACAAAGGTTTTGAAATTTAAAAACAAACAACGGAAAATTGAAATTAGCCGTGACAGCTAGTTACATCACCTGCTTGGGTTTTTAAAATTTCAAAAATAAACAGTAAAAAGTAATGCAATAAGGATTGATTCGAACACAGATCATGGTATGTGAATCTAAAACGCTTCTACCACCTGAGCAACACCCTGAGTTAGAAGCTACTTTTCATTATAATTTATTTAAATACGATTCTAACTGTGCCCGCTAAATTCTAAAAGAGGCGGGATAAATTAATTAATGAGCGAATTCAATTGAAAATTTCACATATCACTCTCGATATTCCCAATTCCCCACTCCCCATTTCTCCATTTCTCATTAGTCGGCATAATTTTTCCTCTGTCATATTACTTCTCCAATAAACAAGTTCACAATAAAGATTATTGAAAAGGGTTTTCAGTATTAGCAAAACAATCCTTTTTAATAATATTTGTTTTTGTATCTATTAGCAAAACAGACATGGGTAAGTCTTGGATGGTAACTAGTAGAACCACGAAATCATATTCCAATGGAGTTAAATCATTCTTAAAGTTTGTAGTTACAAATTTGAAAAAGACGGAAATCCCATGTCCCTGTGTTAAATGTCTAAACCATTACTCTTATCCTGTTGATGATGTAGATTATCATTTGTTTTCAAAGGGATTCGATCTGATTTATACAAGTTGGACTAAACACGGAGAGAACACGAGCCCGCAGGAGAGGAACTTCACACGGAATCATTTTTTGTAACATCCCGAATTCCAATTTGCCTTAAATTATTATTTCATTTAGGGTGAGAGCGGTTTGATAGTAATTAAAGTTTATTTAGTTACTGAAATTCTAAGTAACTAATAAAATAGATGAACCATGTAAGCTTAAGGGTTTGAGTTGTAAATATAAGTTATGACATGATTTGATAAGGGGGATTTAGAGGAGGGACTAAAGTGGCAATATAGTGATAAAAAAAAGATCAGGAAGCTCCCATAAGGGGAGATCGCGACCAGAGAAGAGAAAAAGGGAGAAACCCTAGTTCTTGAGATTTTGCACCAAATCAAGCTCACTGGAGGTGGATTTCGAGAGGGGAGGGCTGAAATTGATATATGAGAGGCTCGTAGACCACGAAATCCTTATCAAACTCTTGTTTCCTTATCAAGTAAGTTGTTCACAAAGTTGCTTGATTTCGTAGATATCTTTTAGAGGTTAAATTGGTGTGTAAGATTTGTTGTATGTGGTGTATATGCTTTCATGGGGTTCGAAATTTAGGTTGCATGCTAGCAATTGATGATTTTGAATGGAATATATGAAATGGGTTTAACCCACTTCTTGAAATAGATGCATGACTATGAGGAGGGGTTATGTTGGTTAAATTAGACCCCAAGTAAGCTTGATATTGTGGTTAAATTTGTTAATCATATCTTGAACTGTAACATGTGATGCTAGTATGTAAAATGGGGTAAGCTAGTATGTTAAGGATCAATGCGATAGATTAGGTATTTTTCATGCACACCAAGTGTTTGTGAAAATGCCTAAAAGAGATTTTGAACTTTAAAGTGTGTAGTTTTGACAAATGATAGTTAGTAAGGTACTTGAGAATCAAGAATGATTATGTTGTGGATTATTAAGCTAAGTGCTTAATTAATTATAGGTGAAGGTGGTGGGAGCTCAAGCCATCAAGGAATGCTAGAATTGAAGACTCGAGGTAACACATGAGTGGTTAATATAGTATGTTGCATTATATATTTATATATATATATATATATATATTATGTGGTTTGACCATGAATGAGATAATGAGTTAGTTGTATATTATAAATGAAGCATGTTGTGTGTAAATAGATGTATGACCTAGTTGGGTTAAGAGTGTATATATGAAGTAAGTTGTGTGTAAAAGCGGTGTATAACCCGTTTGGGTATGATAGCGGAAAATTACCCGTTTGAGTTAAGACTGTATAACTGAAGTATGATTGTGATGAGTGACCCGTTTGGGTATATTAGCAGTAAATAACCCATTTGGGTTATGATTGTGTATATATGTTGCATATTAAGCATAAGGATGTGTTAAATGACCGGTTGGATAAAATAGTAGAGAACGACCCAGTAAGGGCACCGTGGGCAGATGATGTATGTGTATTATGTGGAATATTGTAATGTGACCCGTAACGGTAAAGCTGAATGTATATAACCCTTGTGTGTTACACCAAAAGTTGTAAGATAACATGTAGCAGTTTACTTATGTTGCATTAGATAGTGATGTGCAAATGGATATCGATATTAGAATTAGATGGTGTCAAAGTGATTGGATTAGTAGGATTGAGAATTTGAGAAATTGGTCATGATAAATGACCCATTCGATGCAGGAAGATGATTGTGACCCATATGGGTTGAGCTGAATAGTGGCGGAAAGACGAGGAATAATTTGGGTCATAGACCTAAAATGGTCCTAGCAAGTGATCAAGTTATTTGGCTTAATGTCTAGGTGATAAAGGAATGATATGATGAAATAGTTGCAAGTGAAAGTATGAACTATAAGTTGTTTAGGTGATTAATATGTTAGCGGGTTAAACGGGTTGGGTAAGCTGTCTTCCATACCTGACTCGTGAAACTAATATGTTTTTAGTGAATTGTGTAAAGTTCCCCTTGATTGCAGGTATTAGAGAGTTCATGGCACCAACTATGGTATTGAAACTCATAAAAATGAACCAAGATGTAAAATGCTGAAAAATGGCTAAGTATGGAAAATACAGCCTGGAGCCCTGAAAATTTGGCTCCAGGCGTATCGCCTGGGAGTACAGGAGCTCCAAGCGATACGCTTGGAGCAACTGTCCGAAATTTTCCTTTTGTTTCCTGTTTTTAATTGATGTCTTGTGGTGAAAGCTGTTGTGTGCCATTAATACTAATGTGTTACTAGTGTTTTTGGCAGGTAGAATCTAGTTAACGGGTCAAGATCAAATCAAAGGGCTACGGAACCGAACACCACATATTTTGGGAACTACATCTCATGTTTTGATTAAATGATGTTTTATAACCTTATGGTGATGAAGTTGATTGTGTTTAACACTATGTTATGAAAATCACGTGTAACGATGGGTGAAATTTCTTAACAAAATGAAGAATTTTCTAACTCTGATTTTCTAATGAAGTTTAAACTTGTTAAACGGAACGGGGTCTTACATTTTTCAATTCCGGAATGCCATTCGATGTATCAGAAACAATATAAATGGTTAGAGCTGCTGAAAATTTCACTGTGATTTTATAGGTGAAGAAAGTTGTGATTTTAGGCACTATTAAGTGCATGTTGGAAGATTCTGAATGGTTCTATCGTTCTTGTAAATTGTGCAACAAAGCTATTGAGAGATTTCTCAAACCTGATGCTACGACTACAAGTGATGATATGTGGTATTATGAACACAAAACAGAAGGCGATTGTGAGAATGAAAAAATTGAACCCACTATAAAGTTGTACTCTTTTTTATGTCTTCATCTATTATTATTAAGTATCCATAATATAGGGTAAACTTATTTAATGGTAATTTTCTAAACTTTGAGTAGGTTTAAGATGTTAATTAAAGTGCAAGACGGCACTGGATCTGTCATTTTGACTATTTTTGATAAAGAGGTCGGAAGGTTGTTGCAGGATCACTGCCGTTGAATTGGTTTCGCGAATTGTAGAGGTAATTAGTATGAACTTAATTTTTTTTTAATTTGTCCTCTTTTTGTTTATTTAGTCTCTTTTTTCAATTTTTTTCAGGAAGCGAAACCTCCAGTTGAAATTAAAAGTCTATATGGGAAGAGATTGGCTATGAAGATTGACATTAGCACTTTCAACATCAAAAAAGAGTACAGATATTTCACCATTGAAAAGCTTACCGATAAAATTTCAATCATATCTGCTCTTGATGCAATGCATAACAAAGATCAGGTTAGCTTATATCCTTTACTGTTATTTCTGTTATATTTGCTATTCTTTTCAGCCACTTCACACATTCTAAACTGTAACCATATACTTCGAGTCTTTTGTCGGAATCAATAAACTTTTCATTTCAAGGATGTGGTGATATAGAAAGTTCTGTCAATAAGGTATACATCTATCTTTATACATCAATTTATACATTAAATTTCTTATTTTATATCACCGTAACGATTGATAGCTTCAATTTTGAAATGTATTTGAATAAATAATTGTTTGCAAGTGTTTGTAGCTTTGTTCAAAAATACAACATGTTCGAATATTTATGAATCAGTTATAGGCTTAGTTTGTTTTTTTTAGTTGTTTATTTTTTCTGCATATACCATCGAATAAATAATTGGTATGCTTAGGTTTGGTTTCTTTAATGTGTAACATCAGTAATGGGTTTTTTCCTTTTCATTATAGGATGTGATAGATTTGTCCTATGTTCGTGATGATACTTTGATCACTGCTGATCTTAGTGATGTGAAAAGTTAAAACCGGTGTGATTCTAAAGGCAAAGGTATATGTCAGAATGATGATCTGAAACACAAGCTAAATGATATATACGATGTTGAAGACAATGCAGCTTCATCGCCAGCAAAATCTCATACCGAGCCTGTAACTGATGGTTAAGGTTTGTTGGAGAAAGAGTTGTTGATTCCGAAGGTTGAGAAATAGGTTGAAGAAATCAATGTCCGGTGAGCTGGATCAGTTTATATTTTTTTTATGTTTTCTGAACAGTCTTTTTTTTTTGGTTTCGTGGTTTAGTTTGCTTCACATTTATGGTTGTTTTGTTTTAAATTACTATGATAATGGTTTGGTTATTTATGATGAGAATTGTTTGTTTGGTTTTACTTACTATGATAATGAATTTTTTTAAATGTTATCAGAACTCAGAACAATGGTCTATAATGAGCTAGAACTGTGAGTGTTTTGTTTCTGGGCTACTTAAAGTTTACTTAAAAGTTTAGGATGATTGCTTTAATGTTTGTTTATCTTTGAATTTAGGATGATGTTTGCCATTTACTTACTTATCTGTCACACCCCCAAAAATCTCACGCACGGTAACGCGTCGCAGGGAGCGTGACAAACCAGGATCGAACATATTAGCCACACGAACAGTCTATATGCAATATGCATGTATGATAATCAAAATTCATAAGTGGTGCATCCTAGCTCGTGACAAGCAATCCAGTTTAGCGACATGAGAAATAACATGATACAGTGTCAACACAAAGGTTGGTGAGTTCACAGGTTTAATCAGTTCATTCAGTCCAAGTTCAAATCCAAGTTCAGTTCCAGATCAAGATAAACACATATACAATAGCTAGCTAGGTTTTTTTTTTCAAGAATCTAGGCACGTTCATAGTTACTGAAGCTCGACCGTTAAGTTTTGCCTCGTTAAGACTAAGGACCATTATAACACCCGTTCGATATCCAATCGAGTCGTCGCGAATGACCCGGGTGGGGCTTGTCAGACCCAGTAGTACTACTCAATAATTTCCCGCTAAATACAATCACTAACAGTAACTTTCAAGTGAGGACTTTTTATAATCTTGTGCTCGAGTATTCAGGTGATATGATTATCAAAACAGTTAAACTTCATGCATGTTAATCTCCCCCAACAGGATTCAAAACAGTAAAATGGGGCCGTGAAACTCACCTTAGGTTACACAGCAAAAGTTTCCAGATAAACAGTTAATCACGTAGCAAGAACGGGTCTTACGAAAGCAATCAATCACCTAACGAGCATACAAGTATAAGTGTGTGTTCAAGTAAAACGGCTAAGTCTAATGTAGATGACAAAAATGAGTGATCGCGGAATTCAAAACAAGTCGAGGATGGCACGTTTGCCAAATCCGAGCGATTATCGGAATATGCGAGAAAATACAATATATATCAATATTATATATTTTCTAAGTTCAAATATTCCAAAAATAAATATATGTATTTAACTAAACGTTCAAGTGACGTTAATAACGAATTTGCGAGGACAATATATATTTGTATATTTTAAAGGTTCATCATAAAACATTCGGTTGTTTCAATAAACTAATCCATACAGTCATATTAGTTTATATATAATATATATTTCATATATATATGATATATACTATATATATATAGATATATATATATATATATATATATATATATATATATATATATATTACCTTTTTGTAAAACTAAAAGTTTTTTATCAATATATATATATAGATGTTGGAAATATATTTTAATTTTGAATAACAAGTTAAAACATGATTTACGAGGATTTAAATGGTCTCAAATATATTTTTACGGGTTTAAGATAAGACAAGGAACAACGTTTGGTACAAGATCTAGTGATCAAATGCTCAAAAGAACACAAAATAAAATAAAAACAGAAAATATGGAGGTCATCGGGTTCGAACCCGAGACCTCTATGTTACGACACCGAGTACCAGACCACTCGACCAAGGGCCTGTTGGTGTCAAGATCCGGATCGAAATCCTTTTGTGTATAGGCAGCGACCAGAAACAAGTTCAGAGGAAAATAAAGACTCAAAAATGATGAGGCCGGGACTCGAACCCGCGCCTCCAGCGAACAAACACCAGCGACCTAACCAGTTGTGCCAGTTTGGCGTCTGGTGAACAACCCGGCCCCTAATCCTTATAACCCGTACCCGCCTGATTCGTCTTCTTACTCCTCAAAAACTCCGGTGGCCGGAGTTTTATTTCCGATCGCCGGAAAACTACATAAAAAACATGAAAGAGACTCAGAAAAATGTGCGACTAACATGAAAGAATGATTTACCTTGAATCGGAGATGAAGGATTGTGTGAGTTTTTGATGACGAAACGAACCGAAACACGAACACGAACACTCGACTTACGGTCACCAATTTCCAAATCTGCTGCCTTCCGGTTGCTCAGAGAAGTGGTTGACGACTCACTGATGGTGATCGATGGTGACTCATCAGTGGTCGAAGGGTGGTGTATGTGAGTGGTTCACTCGGTGGGTTTGCTTGAGCGGAAAAGCGAGGAGAGTGCGAGAGAGAGAGAGCAGAGAGGATGCGAGAGGAGTAAGAGTGATTGCGAGGTGTGAAGGGTTATCATAACTGATCATATGGGATGAAATTGACCGGAGCGTGAATGATCGGTTTAAGTTGAAACCGATGAATTGAATTCACGTAATGTGCATTTTAATTGACAATAGGTTATTGACAGATTTAGTCACTGCATAACTTACCATCGAGAATTGAGTTTCGGTAATTACAGAAATAGTCCTCCACATTCAATAAACTAAAATCATGTTTAAGAAATGACAAAATGACCCCTCGAAGTTTTATAAAAACCTAACGGTTCTAACGGAGTTAACAGAAAGTGTTTTTAATAACGAATGACTACGAGGAACGTACACAACATATATTAATCGTGCTAACGTTTATAAGGAATATAAATCTCGTTTTACTAAAATAAAATCATAGGAATATAACTCCACAATTATATATTTAAGATGTCATCATAAAATCATAAGTCACATAAAGTATGTTACAAGTTTATAACTACATACAGATTACATAAACTTGTAAATATAAATCTATGATTACATAATTAAAACTCACTAGAATGATAAATTAACACGTGAATATATATAAACATGTCCTAATATTGTAAGTGAAATCATAGAATTTCAAACGTTTAAACTTATGTGCATGCTCGTATAGTGATGATTACACAAAACCCTAATTGCTAAAGTCAACAAAGTCAACACATAAATGTTCACACAACATTTAATACGATTTCACGTTCAGTTAAAGTCAGGAAAATGACCTGAAAATACGGATTGTCACAGTATCCCCTTGTTGAAGAATTTTCGTCCTCGAAAATTGCGTAACGCGGTAAAAGTTAATGAGCTAGACACAATAGAAAGGAAAAGAAAAATTCTCAGTCATCACATCATCCCCTTGTTGAAGAATTTTCATCCGCGAAAATTAAACTAGTACCTGAACTAGATGAAGGCTGATCCTTGAACAGCCTGGGATATTTCTTTCATCATCTGATCTTCGTGTTCCCAATGAATTCAGGACCACGTCTCGAGTTCCAACGAACTTTAACGATTGGGATTTTGCTACGCTTTAATTGTTTAACCTCCCGATCCATAATTTCTACCGGTTCTTCGATAAATCGAAGTTGTTCATCCACGTGCAACTCCTCGAGTGGAGTGATTAATGTCTCATCTGCTAAACATTTCTTTAAATTCGACACATGGAAGAGGTTATGTACCCCACTTAGCTCTTCTGGTAAGTTTAGTTCATAAGCTGATAGACCAATTCTCTTAACAATCTCGAATTGGCCCAATGTATCTCGGGTTTAACTTACCACGTTTACCAAAACGTACTTACACCCTTCCAGGGTGAGACCTTTAACAAGACCTTGTCTCCTTCCTCAAATTCCAATGGCCTTCGCCGTTTATCAGCATAACTTTTCTGTCTATCTCGTGCGGCTGCCATACGATTTCGAATTTGCATGATTTTCTCCGTTGTCTTGAGTACTAACTCAGGACCTGTGAGTTGACTGTCACCAACCTCCGCCCAACATAGAGGTGATCTACACTTACGCCCATAAAGTGCTTCAAACGGAGCTACACCGATACTGGTGTGGTAACTGTTGTTATAGGAAAATTCCACCAAGGGTAAGTGTTTATCCCAACTTTCACCAAAATCAATCGCACATGCACGCAACATGTCTTCGAGAGTTTGAATGGTCCGTTCACTTTGACCATCGGTCTGAGGGTGATATACAGTACTCATATCCAGACGCGATCCCAATGCTTCATGTAACGATTCCCAACATTTGGATGTGAATCGGGCGTCTCGATCTGATATGATAGAAACTAGTACTCCATGTCGCGAGACGATCTCTTTGAGATAAATTTTGCCTAATGTCTTTGAGGTATCAGTTTCCTTGATTGGTAGGAAATGTGCCGACTTGGTTAAACGATCAATAATTACCCAAATTGTATCACACTTGCTCGCTGTACGGGGTAGCTTTGTGATAAAATCCATAGCGATTCCCTCCCATTTCCACTCAGGAATTTTTGGTTGTTGAAGTAACCCTGCCGGTTTCTGGTATTCTGCCTTAACCTTGGAACAAGTCAAGCACTTGCTTACGTAAGTGGCAATGTCAGCTTTCATCTTTGGCCACCAGTAAATCAATTTCAAATCTTGGTACATCTTATCCGAGCCTGGATGAATAGAATAACGAGACTTATGGGCTTCATCCATAATCAATTCCCTCAAATTTCCATACACGGGAATCCATATTCGGTTCGCACAATACCGGATACCATCTGATCTAACTTCCAATAATTTATCCATACCCCGCAAGGATTCTAATTCAACGTTCTCATCTTTGAGTGCTTCAAGTTGTGCATTCCGGATCTGATCAGGTAATCCTGTATGAATAGTGAGTTGCAAAGCACGAACTCTTCTAGGCTTGGGGTTATCCTTTCGGCTTAAGGCATCAGCTACCACATTAGCTTTGCCTGGATGGTATCTAATCGCGCAATCGTAGTCATTAAGAAGTTCCACCCAACAACGTTGTCTCATGTTCAACTCCTTTTGAGCAAAGATATGCTCGAGACTTTTGTGATCAGTGTAGATAGTACACTTCGTACCATATAGATAATGCCTCCAAATTTTCAACGCGAAAATGACTGCTCCCAACTCCAAATCATGAGTTGTATAATTCTGCTCGTGGGTTTTTAACTGACGAGAGGCATAAGCTATGACTTTCTCTCTTTGCATCAGCACGCAACCTAATCCTTGCTTCGATGCGTCACAATACACCACAAAATCATCACTACCCTCTGGTAGGGATAATATTGGCGCGCTACAAAGTTTCTGCTTTAGTAGCTGAAAAGCGGCGTCATGCTTCTCATTCCAGTTATACGTCGTTCCTTTATGCGTTAGTGCCGTAAGAGGTTGAGCTATCTTTGAAAATCCCTCAATAAACCATCTGTAATAACCCGCCAAACCAAGAAATTGGCGAATTTCCGTTGGTGTTTTTGGCGCATGCCCAATTCTTAATTGCCTCAATTTTAATTGGATCAACGTGAATCACCTGATCATTAACGACATGACCAAGAAATTGCACCTCACGCAATCCAGAAATCACACTTCGAAAACTTTGCATACAATTGCTCCTTCTTGAGTAGCTCTAAGATCAAACGAAGATGTTGTTCGTGCTCCTCTTTAGACTTAGAATATACCAGGATATCGTCAATGAAGACGATGACGAATTTATCGAGATATGGCTTGCAAACGCGATTCATCAAGTCCATGAAAATCGCCGGTGCGTTGGTTAACCCGAATGGCATAACCATGAACTCATAATGACCATAACGAGTTCTAAACGCTGTTTTCGAGACATCCTCCTCGCGGACTCTCAGTTGGTGATAACCCGATCTTAAATCAATTTTGGAATAATAGCTAGATCCCTGTAGTTGATCAAACAAATCATCGATTCGTGGCAAGGGATAACGATTCTTGACAGTCACCTTGTTGAGTTCTCTGTAATCGATGCACATTCGAAAGGTTCCATCTTTCTTCTTAACAAAAAGCACTGGAGCTCCCCAGGGCGATGAGCTAGGCCTAATAAATCCTTTTTCAAGCAGTTCTTGAAGTTGCGTATACAGTTCTTGTAGCTCATTTGGTGCTAAACGGTAAGGTGCGCGAGCAATTGGTGCTGCTCCGGGAGCAAGATCAATCTGGAATTCGACTTCTCGATGAGGTGGTAAACCTGGTAGATCTTCTGGAAAGACTTCAGGAAAGTCCCTCACAATCGGGGTATCCTCAATCCTTTTCTCTTCATCTAATTTCTCTGAAATGTTTGCGAGAACAGCAAAATGTCCTTTGCGCAAACACTTATGCGCCTTGAGAAAATATATCACACCCATAACAGTATCACACTTTTCTCCTTGAGCTCAGAGCAATTCTCCACTAGGCAATGGTATTCGAATGATTTTCTCACGACAAACGATTTCAGCACGATTCTTTGATAACCAATCCATTCCCACAATGACGTCAAAACTTCCCAAAGAGATGGGCAAAAGATCTATTTCTAATTTATGGCCAGCCAATTCCAGTTTACAGTCTTTAACTATATGGGTAGACTCAACAAGTTTACCATTAGCAAGTTCAACTACGTATTTAGCATCTAAAGGAGTCAAGTTGGCATTTATCATATTGCTAAATTTAGTAGATATGAAGCTTCTATCGGCACCAGTGTCAAATAAGACTAGAGCATAGTATCCGTTAAGAGAAAACTTACCAGTAACGATGTTTGGATCAGCTTTGGCATCCCCTGAGCCTATGACAAAAGCTCTACCTCTGGCACCATTCCCACCATTGTTTCCATTGATCCTGTTGTTGTTATTATTGCCATTGCGATTCCTAGTGTTATTGTTATTGTTGTTATAGTTGTTGTTGTTGTTTCCACTGTTCAGTTGGGGATAATTCCTCTTTATGTGGCCTTCTTTCCCACAATTAAAACAATTAAGACCACTTATGGACCCTTCACCCTGCTGAACTTGTTTGCCATTGTTTTTGAACTGGCAATCCTTAGATTGATGCCCTTTCTTGCCACAATTGGCACACACATACCTGTCGCACTGCCCGACATGATGATAATTGCACTTGTTGCACTTTGGGAACTTACCCACATAACCAGATGTGGCCTTGGTTTTGATTACCCTGCTTATGAGAATTTGACGAGAAATTCCTGGAGTTATCGAACTTGCGGTTCTGGTTTTGGTGGTTCTGCTGATTGGAAGACTTGTTTCCAGACTGATTCCCAGAATTATCCCATTTTCTTTTGTGGTCAGAGGCTCCAGAAGTTCCTTTTTCTAGGAGGTAAGACTCCTTGATCAACTGCTTGATTCGTGAGCCTATGGGCAATCCTTACAGCATCACGAATGGTCACAGGGTTTGAGGCAGTCACCATTCCCTGGATTTGGGGCACTAAACCCTTGATATACAGCTCGATTCTTCGGTAAGCAGGTGTGGCGATTCTAGGGCACAAACTCGCAAGAGAATTTGAGCGAGTAGTGTAAGCTTCAATTTCAGACCCCTCCATCTTGAGATTATACAGCTCAGTTTCCAATTTCTGGATCTCGTCCCGTGGACAATACTCTTCTTGTAGCAACTCTTTAAACTCAGCCCAAGGCATGGCATTAGCTTCTTCAATCCCCAGCATCTGCACCTCAGTATTCCACCAGGTGAGAGCCGGTCCTTCCAAAGTACCCGTGGCAAATTTCACTTTGCTAGCCTCAGGACAGTTGCACATTTCGAATGCAGATTCCACTTTTTCAATCCAGTGGAGTAGGCTAACAGCTCCCTCAGTTCCTTTGAACTGATGAGGCTTACAGTCCATGAAAGTTTTAAATGTAGCATTACCTGTACATACATTCATACCAAACCATTCAATCACAGATCAGCAATGCGTGTGATCATATCCAACAACAAAATGCGAATTTTGTGTTAGCTTGGGGTGGCCCTCCATTGCCTGCACCTTGGGCATGTGCCGCCAAGGCAGCAACCACATGTTGGTTGATTAGTGCAGCCAGTTCAGCCGGTGTCATGTTTGGTGCATTTCCGTCTGCCATTATCTTCAATTCACAATTACCCAAAATGAGAATAAGATATAACATGAATCACAACCACCATCACATAAGTAATAAATTACTTCACAAGACATTCGAACATGACAATCACATATTAAATAGTAAATCCTGATTCAAATAAAGTGCAACTTGTTCACAATTTATTCAACAGAAATTCAAAATTTAAAAATGCATAGTCTTGGGAACATCCTCCCGATAAAACAAACAACCAACCAAAACATAAGTGAAAACAAAAAACAACTCATGAGCTATCCTGATCAGTTGATGCATCAGGCATCTCCTCCTCCGGTTCTTCCTCGGGATCCTCCTCCGGTTCTTCCCCGGGATCCTCCTCTGGTTCTTCCTCGGGATCTTCCACAAAAGGTTCATCAGCCGGTTCCACCGGAGGCTCAGCCTCCCTGGCCAACTCGAGCTCTGCCACCCGAGCTGTGAGTGCCTCAACAAGCTCAGTGAGATGACTCACCTGATAGTACGTGTCGCTCAGTGTCACCTGGTGCTCGGCCTGACGTTCATTTGTCCCCTCCAAGGTTTCCTCAAGGATGGCAACTCTCTGATTAGTGCTAGCCCTATTGTCTTGCATCTCTGTGACCATACCAAATAGCCTCCTAATGTCTCTGAGCGCGCGGTCAAACATAGATGACTGTTGCCACGACAACTCGTTCAATGTGCATACGGTGTTTCGGGTAGAAAGAACCGAGTTGACGACGGCTCTGATGAAGTAGGTGGCACTTGTTCTCGATGAACCCGACTAGCCACAAGTGACTCATACCAGTTCCAGTTGCCATTATCTCTTCCACGAACAACAATGGGTTCTCCATATACGTGGCCCTCGGAAGTTATTCTCCGATTACCATGAGTCGGGGTAGTAGGACCCGAAGCAACCCGCCTACTGGTGACGGATGGGGATGATTGATGATGATAAAGAAGCGGATATCCATCCAGCCATGTCTGCATATATATCATATATATACATATATAAGTACAAGTAGCACATAGTCAAATAGTCAAATACTAGTGTGTGTGTTCGAGTGTATGACTAAGGTGTGTCTAAGGCTATAGTCGGTCCACTAATGCAAACCTAGTTCACTATAACCAATGGCTCTGATACCAATCTGTCACACCCCCAAAAATCCCACGCGCGGCAACACGCCGCAGGGAGCGTGACAAACCAGGATCGAACACATTAGCCATACGAACAGTCTATATGCAATGTAAAAGTCAAACCAAAGTAAATACGTTTTAAATATGCGGAAGCGTAAACGACAAAAGTTGTAATAAATGTTTAAGCGCCAAAACATGCGCAAACCAAAAGATGATTAGTTTGAAAAGTTTTAAAGTCTAATATGCATGCATGATAACCAAAATCCATAAATGGTGCATCCTAGCTCGTGGCAAGCAATCCAGTTTAGCGACCTGAGAAATAACATGCTAAAGTGTCAACACAAAGGTTGGTGAGTTCACAGGTTTAATCAATTCGATCAGATCCAAGTTCAATTCAAGTTCAGTTCAAGATCAAGATAAAACATATACAATAGCTAGCTAGGCTATTTTCAAGAATCTAGGCACGTTCATAGTTACTGAAGCTCGACCGTTAAGTTTTTCCTCGTTAAGACTAAGGACCATTATAACACCGTTCGATATCCAATCGAGTCGTCGCGAGTGACCTGGGTGGGGCTTGTCAGACCCAGTAGTACTACTCAATAATTTCTCGCTAAATACAATTACTAACAGTAACTTTCAAGTGAGGACTTTTCATAATCTTGTGCTCGAGTATTCAGGTGATATGATTATCAAAACAGTTAAAGTTCATGCATGTTAATCTCCCCAACAGGATTAAAACAGCAAAATTGGGCCGTGAAACTCACCTTAGGTTGCACAGCAAAAGTTTCCAGATAAACAGTTAATCACGTAGCAAGAACGAGTCTTGCGAAAGCAATCAATCACCTAACGAGCATACGAGTATAAGTATGTGTTCAAGTAAAACGGCTAAGTCTAATGTAGACGACAAAAACGAGTGGTCGCAGAATTCAAAACAAGTCAAGGATGGCACGTGTGCCAAATCCGAGCGATTATCGGAATATGCAATATTATATCTTTCTAAGTTCATATATTCCAAAAATAATATATATGTATTTAACTAAACGTTCAAGTGACGTTAATAACGAATTTGCGAGGACAATATATATCTATATATATTAAAGGGTATCATAAAATATTCGGTTATTTCAATAAAAATCCAACAGCATAAGTTTATATATTAATCTACTCAAGATATATATATATATATATATATATATATATGTGTGTGTGTGTGTGTGTGTTTTACCTTTTTGTAAAACTAAAACTATATATCAATATATATATATAGATGTTGGAAATATATTTTAATTTAGAATAACAAGTTAAACATGATTTACGAGGATTAAATGTCTCAAATATATTTTTACGGGTTTAAGATAAGACAGGGAACACGTTTGGTACAAGATCTAGCGTTCAAATGCTCATAAAGATGCAAAAAAATAAAAAAAGAGCAAGTGTGGGGGTCATTATGTTCGAACCCGAGACCTCACTGTTACGACACCGAGTACAGACCACTCGGCCAAGGGCCTGTTGGTGTCAAGATCTGGATCAAAATCCTTTTGTGTATAGGCAGCGACCAAAAACAATTCAAAGGAAAATAAAGACTAAAAAAATGATGAGGTCGGGACTCGAACCCGCGCCTCCAGCGAACAAACACCGCGACCTTACTAGTTGTGCCAGTTTGGCGTCAAGTAACATACCCAGCCCCCAACCCTTATAACCCATACCCGCCTGTTCTCCTCTTCTTCCCCCCACAAACCCTAGTCTCGCCGGAGGTATTTTCCGTTCGCCGGAAAACCGGAAAAAAAACATGAAAGAGACCAGAAAACGTGCGACTAGCATGAAATGATGATTACCTTAAACCGGAGATGAAGGATGTGTGTGTTTTTGGTGACGAAACGAACCGAAACACGAATACGAACACTCGATTACGGTCACTATTTCCACCTCTGATGCCTTCCGGTTGCTCGAACTGGTTCACGATCACTGTTGGTGATCAATGGTGACTGATCCGTGGTCGAAGGGTGGTGTTTTGGTGGTTCCTTGGTGGGTTGCTGGAAAAACGAGGAGAGGCCGAGAGAGAGAGAGAGCAGAGAGGATGTGAGAGAGAGACTAAGAGTGAATGCTATGGTGAAGGGTTTGTACCGATCATTGGGATGAAACTGCTGGAGGTGAATGATCGGTTGAAGTTGAAACCGTGCATTGAATTCACGTAATGAGCATTTAATTGACAATTGGTTATAACACATTTAGTCCTTCATAATTTACCTATTGAGAATTAAGTTTCGATAATTACAGAAACAGTCCTCCGCATTTAATTAATTAAAATCATGTTTAAGGAACAACAAAATGACCCCTCGAAGTTTTATAAAAACCTAACGGTTCTAACGCAGTTAACAGAAAATGTTTTTAATAACGAAATATGAGGAACTGTAAGGATCAGTTAAGCCCCTCACGCGATATCAATGCCTATAGTCACCGTGCGGAATCCGGTGACTAGAGGTGATTCAAGATTAAGTCGAAAAGTATATCAAACAAAAGAACAATTAAAATTAAACACCAACCGATTGTGAACTGCTTGAAGAATATTCGATTACTAACACACTTGAGAATCGACGAATTCACAAAGTGAATTCGGTATACACTTGAATCCGCAAAAGCACCACCCACGAAACCCTAGAGAACCAACAACCCTAAACACCTAGATTAGCTAACCTTATATAGGAAAGCCTAAACTTGTTAACCAAGCAAAATAATTCGGCCCACATGGCCTATATTCGACCGGACTCAAAACCCACTAATAACCCATAAACTAATTAACCCAATTACAATTAGAACTAGCCCAAAAGATTTCTAATGCAAAAGCCTCAAACAATTATGGTCTCTACAATCTTCCCCTAGGCTTTAGCATTAGACAACAGTCTTCACATTCTGAACTTCTTTGATAACTGCACCGTTGCTAGATCATACCACAACTCTTTTGCCACAATTTCTGCAACAGCTCGCGTGTAGCATTTAGCATATTCTTCAGTCTCTGTGTTGCTCTCAATCTGATGCTTGGCCAGAACTAGAATATCCTTCTTATGAAATCTCATCAGATCATGAACCTCCATAACATTTATTGTCTTTGATTCACAGAGAATCTTTGCTTCTCCTGAGTAATCACTGTATGCCCAAGTTTGAAAGTCATGTAGACAACCCTCAAGATGATGCATCGGCAGAGGTATTGTCTTCGTCTTCTCTGTTGGAGGGTACAACACATTAGTAAACTTCTTCTTAGACCCACTACCTTTCTTCCCATCCCACTTGAACACACCTATGTATTTTTTAACATAAGACTTCTTGTGGGGAAAGTCCTCAAACCTTTTGAATTTGCTAAGCACTGCATTCTCCAATTTTCTGTAGAAGTACTTAGCCTGCTCATTCTGCGATGGGTTTGTAAACGGGGCCTTATACAACATTGTCAGATCCACATTTGTCCAGGAATAAAACTGGGTCCAGCTTTTGTAATATTCCAGAGGATACTGACCCTTTCTTCTAACCACAAACATATTCTTCTCAGCATCAAACATCCAGGATTTGATTTCTTTAGTGATTCCTCTTTTGTCATGATAATGCTCTCCCAGCTGAATCAAATACCTTTCAGGAGGATAAGCATATGTCTGAGCCTCCCAACCTCCATCAAATTCTGAAGCTGGCACAGTCATGTAGTCTCTGTCTCTTGTGTCTTTATCAGCAGCTTCAGGTAACACTGGGCCAGAAGTATCAGGGATATCTGACTCAAAGTCAAATACTGGTGATTGAGACGAACCACTGGCACCTGAATTCCCTTCTTTGTTTCCCGGATCTCCTTTGTCATCTTTCTTTGAATCACTTGTACCAGCTGAAGTAAGCTGTTTTATCATGTCTATGCAATTCTTTAAGCTGACTTGAAAACTGTCTGTTGACCTTCTTCTGATTCTCCAGTTCTGTAGCATGAATTTTCTGTATGTCAACAAGATCTCCAATCAACTCACTTTGGGCAGTGTTTTAGGCTTTTAATTGAGCAATTTCAGCTCTGAGTTCCTTCTCCAATCTGAACTCGGGTGTCTCTACCGCTTTTCCTTTGTCTTGGGCGGTGGGTTGTGAAGATGATTGACCAGCACCGGTACTGGTTACTGGTGGCACACGCGGATCTAATCTTCTTCTGTCTTGGGTCACGTGGAGTTTCTGCAGTGTGTTGTGTAGTAGTCTCTAGCTTCATCAGTCTGCTCTGTAGTAGCAGAAGCACCAAGGGGAGGCTCCTCAGTAGCTTTCCGCTTTCTTATCAATGGAGTCTCAGCAATCTCAGTCTCAACATCTTCAATATTAATGTCATCAAGGTATGTATCATAATTGATATTCTCTTCACCTTCAAAGTTCAATGCACCAATCTGCACGTCTTCAAGATCAAAATCTTCCCAATCTGAACTATCTGTGAGTTCAGTAACAGGCTTCTTAGAGGCAGGCACATTGTGTTCTTCATCAATAACTGCATTTCTTTCCACAGGAACCTCCTCTCTTGTTATCTCAGCAAATTCACCAAACTTGTTGCCAAACGGTACCTTGTCAGTCAGTTTCTTCTTCGGATTAATCATCAGGAAAACCTCAATGCCCATAGGCTTAGTATCATGAGTGTCATTGGTCTTCCTCAAAGCTGGATATCTAGAATCCAGAGCTAACTGGATGAACCTTGGAACGGCTGCAAACTTTTTATCCCTGGTCACTACTGCCTTCACATCATCAAAAATCAACCTGGACCAGTTGAATCGAACCCCTCTAACAAGTGACACCATAGCATGGGTGTGCACTTGGTTCAGTTGATCTGTTGAGCTCTTCTTTGCAATCACACACTTCTGCAAGTAGTGGGCCAGCATTCTCCAGTATGGTGGAAGGAGAGCCTTCATAGTAGGAGGAGAAACTGTGTGATAACCCATTTCTTTCAGGCATTGAGACACCATTTCTTTATCAAGAGCAATAGGATCTGCAGCAACATCTTTAAGCCTGAGAGCTTGTCTGAAATTCTCCTCAGTCAACACCACTTCTGTTGCTTGTATCTTGGCCATTATCTTCTTTCCATCATCAGATACGTATGCTGTCTTCCAAAATTCTTGTTGCATACGTTTGCAGATAACAGGATTTGCTGTAAGTGCAAAGTGTAAACAGCACTTCTTCAGTCCTTCAATCATTGACTCAGTACTTCTCCCGATATTCTGCAGGTGGATCAAGCAAATATGCTACCGTATTGTGATCCTTGATAAATTCTAAGTCCCTGCACTCACAAACACAGATGAAATCCAAAACACATAACAAATCATCAGTTTATAAGCATTTAAAACAAAAAACGGGCAGCATAACGGCTTAAAATGGACTAAAACCATTCAAAACACATCATCAGGTACCTTTCCGATCGAGAACTAGGTCCCCGATCGAAAAGCATCCATCCGATCAAAAAGTGAGTCGAAAAGTCACTGGTTACCGAGAAGCCTGATCGAAAAGAGCTATCTCTGATCGAAAAGCCTAACTCCTGATCGAAAAGCCCAAACTTCTGATCGAGAAGCCTAAGCTCCTGATCGAGAAGTCCAACCTCACGATCGAGAAGCCCAACCTCCTGATCGAAAAGTGTAGCTTTCGATCAAGAGGCTCCCGGCCATCGGTAATCAGTGATCGAGAAGCACCCAGGGGCCGATCGAAAAGCTTCTCAGCCTGATCGAGAAGCCCCTGGTCGATCGAAAAGCCTCATCTTCTTCATTCCAGACCTGCAACTCCATAGATTATGCAATTTTTTTGAATGATTAACTCTTAAACACAATCCCAAACACCTGCAATTAGAAATATTTACCCTCCCAACCAATAATCATAAGAAAAATTGCACTTACTCAAGTTGGTCTTGTCGGGGGTTGAGCCACACGCTTCAAGCCGAGGGGCCATGGCTCAAATTGACACCAGGACGATGATCGGAAGTGTATTCCGACCGAGGGGGAGGCGTCAGATGGTCGACGACGGTGGCGGAGGCGGCGGATTGAGGAGTGAACAGTGGCGGCGGCGATGCGGTAGATTGGGAGAGGTGTGGTGGACGGGTTTTCGACGGGGACAGTGGCGGTGAGGTCGCAAGGTAGAGGCGAGTGTGGTGGTGGCTGCGATGGTGGCAGGAGGTGGGAGTTGGTGGTGGTGATCGGACGATGGTGGTGAGTGGGTGTTTAGGGTTTTGCGGGAGAGACAGAGAGAGACGAAGTGAGGTGAGGAGTGAAAGGGTGCCGGCTCTTCACCCTTTTCCTTTCAAAATTTTAATAAAAAAATTCACACTAGCCCCCTCAACATTTAGAGATGATCAATTAAGACCCAAACTTTTAACTCAACCAAATTTTCTCTTATACAAGTCTCATTTTATTATTAGACACCCAACTTCAATCCCGTTTATTATAGAACAGCTTCCCCTGAAGTCAAGCCCGAGAGTTTATAATCTGGCAACTTTTACTAAAAAAAAATAACATAAGACAAAACAAAAAAATTCAGAAATTAAGATAAAATAACAAAAAATAAACAAAATAAACACAAAAATCTTAACTGACTGAGTTTCGAGTGAAGAGGCATTATAAGGGATCATACCAGATAGTCTGTGACTGAGGAACCCTTTTCAGCTTCAGTTACTTCACGTGTTCAGGCGATTGCCGGTATTATTGGTCCATTTTTAAACTCATGCCACTTTCGCTTACTCAGGTAGTTTCATCACATTAATTTATATTTTCAGGTTTATTAATTATGAAAAACTATCCTGGTCACACACATAAGTCCTAGGTATAGTTTGTACACTCTATCAAGTACATCTGGCTTCCGTACAACATTTTTCACGACACCTTTCCTTAAGCCCAACATCATGCTCCAGACTGGGTTGAGAAAAGAAAGAATAGATCACGGAGGTTTTGTTGGATAATATACAAAGTCAACTGAATTTTTGAAACATTTTTAACAATGCTCTCATCAGTGACAAAGGCTGAGGGTTTTGGACACTTGAGGGTCTCTTTTGATTGTGCACATTGGCATCTTTTTGGTTTATCATATATATACAATGTGATCTTAAACGTACGTGGATCAGGGAGGTTCCAGGTCTCCGCTTTCGCAGAACAGAGGAGTCCTGACTCACGTACAACATTCCCAGGTCATTGCTTACGCAAAGCAGAGGGAATGGGATTTTTTGAGCATGACATCAAAACTCAGAACCGGGCGTGTGTCTCAGGATTCCTGATGCACAGTCAAATAGGAATTGTACTAACCTAAGTGTGTGCTCCCTTTCAAGCATCATACGTTATCTTCAAGTGTTGTGATAAAACATACCTTTTGATTGATTGTCAGCAGAGCCTACCAAGCATATCGACCATGAATCACTGCTTTTCACATCCACCTTACACGTGTCAGTCAGCAAACACCTGGAAATTTATATCACTTCCCAGCCTGGTCAACCAAAACCAGAAAAAAATTTAAAAGCACACACTTTAGAGGAAATGTATATCTTATATCTTCCCCTTGCTTTTAGATTTTTTCAATTACAAAATAAAACACTAATTATATTATTATAATCTTTAAATTTTTTTTCATTTATATTTAATAAATGAAACATAAAAACAGTTGCCAGACTACTCATCAAAGGCTATCATCCGGAGGCCTTTGAGACACATTTCAAAATTGGCACTTGGAAGGGGTTTTGTGAACATATCCGCCACATTGTCATCCGATGCCACCCTTTCTAAATGAATGAGCCTGCGGTCATAGCAATCCCGAATGAAGTGCGTTTTTATATCGATGTGTTTGGTTTTGGAGTGCTGCACAGGATTTTTCACAATTTGCAATGCAGCATTGTTATCACAAAAAATGGGAGTATCGAAGAAATTCAAACCGTAATCTCCCAGCTGATGCTGCAACCAAACCACCTGTGAGCAGCAAGCAGATGCAGCCACATATTCTGCTTCGGCAGTCGACTGGGACACCGTGTGCTGCTTCTTGCTTTGCCAGGAGACCAACCTGTCACCTAAAAATTGAGCTCCAGCAGATGTGGATTTCCTGTCAAGCTCATTACCGCCATAATCGCTGTCAGAGAAAGCATACAGATTAAATCCTGACTCTTTAGGGTACCAGAGGCCTAGTCGAGGCCGACCCTTCAAATATTTAAAAATACGTTTAACAGCAGATAGATGAGAGAGTTTAGGATTAGCCTGATAGCGTGCGCATTGGCACACAGCTAGCATGATATCTGGACGGCTGGCGGTTAAGTACATCAGAGACCCAATCATAGACCGGTACATGTGCTCGCTCACCGGTTGACCGTCTGGATCCCTGGTAAGTGCTGGTCTGGCCGCCATAGGTGTGGAGACAGGCTTTGCATCCATCATCTTGTACTTTTCCAAAATTTCGGTGACATATTTGGCCTGATGGATAAGTATCCCACTGTCACTTTGGGTGCCTTTGGACATGTTGGTACTTTCAGCTTGTTATTTACCTTTACAGGGATAGGTTTGTTGTTTGTGCCGCCATATGATTGCCCTTGATTATTTTTAAAGTGAGTATTGGGAAAGTAGGGTTCATATGGCCTATGTAAGCAATTTCTTGCCACATGTCCGGGATTTCCACACACATGGCAAGTCTGCTTCTTTGGGTAAGCGGGAGTTTGTGAATAGATCTTTCCTGTGGATATCCAAGAAGGTTTATCATTTTTATGAATCTAACAAACTTTGCCTTTGGGCCTAGTTGTTAACACATACTCCCGCTGTACCGGCACAAACTGGTCATACACTGAGTTTACCTCAGGATATGGGATAAGATCATGTGACCTGTCCATCTGCCCATTCTGCACATTCACATTAGCATTCACCTTCACATTATCACACACAGAAGCATTTAAATTCACGCCAACGTCAGACTTATGCAAATCAGAATTGATAGGTTTGGAACCAGCAACCTGTGGTCCCTTACCCCTTCTCAAAATTTTCACATGTCTTAGAGGTTTAGTAACTTTATCATCACAAGCACCAAATTTAAAATTGTCACACAAAGAAGTTTTATCAAAGACATCAGACTCAGCAAATTTAAGTTTGGAAACATCAATAGGAAAACCATTTTTATTCCAGTCAAATTTTTCAAAAGACTCTTGACTTGAAAGACTTGAGGTTTCTGCCTCTTCACTTCCATTACCGCTAACTACATCTGCACAAGAAGTAGAAATGTTAGTGGAGTTAGAAGTAGGAGATGAGATTTTTATAGGCCATTCAGAAAGTCTTTTGTCTATATCGGCTAAAGAATCTATTGTTCCCTTTGATGGTGTAGGTTCAGAAATCATTTCGTGCATGTGGGGCATGGGCACAGTGTTAGTTGATGTCTCTTCTTTTATATCATCCCCAAAACCTAGACCTGAATTTTGTTGAACATACTTCATCCTAACATCAGAGTTATAGAAAAGAGATCTTGCTTCAAGCATTTTTGATTGAATCTTATTATTAGCATCTATCTTACTTTGAGATTTAGCAAGTTGATCTTTCAATTCTTCTACCTCTTTAGCTAGTTCTTCAACTTTTGTGTTAGCAACTCTCAGCAAAACTCTAGTGTCACTTAATTGATTGTCAAGGTTTGTCACATCAAGCTTAGCTGCTTCATAACTTTCCCTATTTACTCTAGCCATATCTTTGAAATTATTTGATTCTCTAGTGGCGCGTTCACAGTTTAGGGATTCATAATAAAATTTAGATTCATATTCTTTGTAAGCATTAAATACCTCCACACAATGAGAACAAGAACAGTTGCATACCTGTGTGTTGCTAGAGTTGACTTCAGGCCCTGGACCAGTATTCACCATGAATGCATGTTGGTTCATCTCCAGTGCTTCTCTCTCTGCTTCTTCCTCAGCTAACATAGCAATGTGTGTAAGACTTAGACTGAGATCATCAACCTGAGTAGACCAGTCATAACCTCCAGGGGTGCTTTGAACAACAAGTGCTTTATCATCAGCTCGTACCTCCCTTTTCTTGACATTCTGTTTTTCATCACCTTTAACACCTCTTTCAACTTTAGGCTTGGTGCACTCTCTGGCATAGTGACCATATTCATTACAGTTGAAGCATCTCAGATTGGCTTTGTTGAAAGATAGCTTTACCCCTTTGCCATCATTCCAGGTTTTGCTCCCAGTTCTTGCCATATACTGCTTGGCTCTCAGAGCGGACATTCCCATTTGATAAGATATGTCCATCTTTTCAAGGTCATCTGGGTTCACCTGGTTCACATCCTCATGGGACAGGTCATTTGGAAGTAAAGTACCTGCAACCAAAGCTTGATAACAACTCATTATTCCTACTCCCAAGGCAAAACTAGAATCTTTAGCTAAGGTGTTAACGTCCAATGTAACCAGGTTAGAGCCATTTGAAGAACTGGATCCACTACCAGCTTGAGAAATAAAAGCTAGTGGGCTTGATGTCAGATCAACTGTTTGAGTCACTGGGACACTGGGCTGCGATATAAAGGCTTGATTCACTTGTTTGGCAGCTGCTCCAACTCCCTGTTTTCTTGCCCTCTTGAGTTTCTTTTCTTCATACGCTCGAATTGTAGACATGAGTGAGCTAAGGGTTGCTGTGTTCAAGTCCAGGACTCCTTCCATTACCTCCACTGTGCTATCCCAGTTGGGGGGCAAAGAACTAATCAGCTTCTTGTTGACTTCCTTTTGAGTGTATGTCACATCAGCTTCTTTCATTGCTGTGACGATCTTGATGAACCTTTGCAATTGAGTTTCTATATTCTCACCATGTACGTAGTTGAAGTCATTGAATTGCTCTCTAAGGTTCTCTTTCCTTGACTCCCTCATATCTGAGTTTCCTTCATATGCATCAACTAGAGCATCCCACAAAGTTTTAGCAGACTTGTACTCCTTGAAGGCTTCGGCAACCTCAGGTGAGAGTGCCATAGTTAATGCAGCAAGAGCCTTCCTATCCTTTTCCACCTTGTCCCAATCAGTGTCTGACCATTCATGCTTCTCTTTTATCACATCAGGTTGTCCAGTTGTTTGAGTCTTTGGAACATAATCTCCAGCTTCAATAGATCTCATAATCTTGGGATCATTGTAGTTAGCATAGTTGACGAACCTGTACTTCCAGCTCATGAAGTCTTTTCCTGAGGTCAATCTTGGTGGTCTTGTTGCGGTACCGATTTGGGCATCCATTTCCAGAGTAGCAGAAGAAAGATTAGCCATGTCAAAAGCCATTGGAAGGGTTTTCGGTTGGGTCGAAAAGTATTTTTCGGTCGCACAAGGTTTGGATCGAAAAGGGGTTTCCGATCACACAAGGTTGGATCGAAAAGGGTTTCCGATCACACACGGTTGGATCAAAAAGGGTTTTCGATCGCACAGGGTTGGATCGAAAAGGGGATTTGATCGAAAAGTCTCGAATGGGACTTTCCGATTGCGATGTGCCGACGATCGAAAAGTCACTGGGTACTTTTCGATTGAAACTTCTGATCGAGAAGTCGCAAGATGGGACTTCTCGATTATGATCGGCTGATCGAAAAGTCTCAATATGGGACTTTTCGACTGAGGGACGACTGATCGAAAAGACACTAAGGGTCTTTCTCGATCAAAGGTGAGCGACAGAGGAGGGTTTTCGATCAGAATGTCTGATCGAAAAGTCTTCGACATGGATCGAAAAGTCTTCAACTCACGAACACAGGGTCTCGAAAGCTTCTGTTTTTTATTCTAAACCTGCAAAAGACGTCTGACTTGTGCTAAATGCTGAAAATCACAAAAACACTCAAACCGTTAGTTACCAAAAACCTGAATCCGATATCGCGAGAGCCTCGAAACTTGCGTTTCTTGGCTCTGATACCAATTGTAAGGATCAATTAAGCCCCTCACGCGATATCAATGCCTATAGTCACCGTGCGGAATCCGGTGACTAGAGGTGATTCAAGATTGAGTCGAAAAGTATATCAAACACAAAGAACGAATTAAAGTAAACACCAACCGATTGATGACTGCTTGAACAATATTCGATTACCAACACACTTGAAATTACGAATTCACAAAGTGAATTCGGTATACACTTGAATCGCAAAAGCACCACTACACGAAACCCTAGAGAACCAACAACCCTAAAAACCTAGATTAGCTAACCTTATATAGGAAAGCCTAAACTTGTTTACCAAGCAAAATAATTCGGCCCACATGGCCTATATTGCGACCGGACTCAAGACCCACTAACAACCCATAAACTAATTAACCCAATTACAACTAGAACTAGCCCAAAAGATTTCTAATGCAAAAGCCTCAAACAATTATGGTCTCTACAGGAACGTCAAAATATAATAATCGTCTAACGTTTATAAGGATTATAAATCTTGTTTTACTAAAATAAATCATGGAATATAACTCCACCATTATATATTTTAAAATCACATAAAATCATAACCTAGAGATTTAAAGCTCATAACTCAACGATTAATAACTTGTAATTATAATCCTTTAATTACACAAAATTATAAATATCATTTAGTCACCTATATGTATTTATATGTTTTAATTCCACATAAAATCATAGAATTTCAATCGTTTAAACTTTCATGTATGCTCGTAGTGATGATCACAAAACCCTAATTCCTAAGGTCAACACAGTCAATGTCCATACAACATTTAATACGATTTACGTTCATTTAATGTCAGAAAATGACCTGAAAATACGGATTGTCACATTATCACCTTCATTTGCTCTTTGACACCCTTTTAAACATATAATTAAAGGGTGCCTTCACTGCTCAAATTAGATGGTTATTCAAGTCTATAATTGATTTTGGGTGCTGATTGGTAATATGATTGATTTGAACTTTTGATTCAGTTAAATTTCCAACTACAAAATTAAGTTCCAAAATGTTTCGTAAGCTTGAAGAGTCGGACTTTCAGCATCTGTATCATTTGAAAGTCCTTGAAGAATGGCAAACTATTTTTGTCTTCAATTTGAAACTAGTCAGTAACCCGGGTAAATACCCGAGGCTGTGACTTTGTTTTTTGATTTGTTCACCATCATTCGTTGATTAAAACCTAAGCAATATGGATCTAGTTTTGTTGGGTTTTCTGTCACGAATTCAAAGCAATTTACGGATCGAATTTTTGTTGAGAAATAAAAGAGATATGATGAATTAAAGTTGTGTTATTTTAAAAATAAATATATATATGGATAGTTTTTATGTGAAAAGAATTTAATTTTCTATTGAATTATTTAATTTAAAAATCTCACAAATTGACACATAGGATTTATCCTATGTGGCACACTTTAAAAAATGACATTTGTACTTTAAAAACTTGTGTTTAATAGTAGTATAGATAGATAGTTAATTCATAAACTTTTTTAGGCGCCATCTTACAATTTTTAAATTAATACGAAAATTAATTAGTTTTATAAAATCCAAATGGATATCCTTAATTTTGTAGCATGTCTTTCTTATTTAAATTACCCATAATGTATAGTATTTATACACTCTACAAGTTTAGTGTACACAATCATTTTTCTTTCCCATCACTAAAATTCAGTATTCCATTGATATCTCACCTCAATTAAAATTTTTAAATTAACATGTCTTTAGTTAACCTGTTATTAAATTTCTGACATACTTTTGATTAGGTTAAATTAATCTATTTTTAATTTTAATTTTAATTTTTAAAATACTAAATTATATATTATTGGCGCCATATTTAAAATTAGAAATTAACTTTTACAATTTCAAAAATTTATAATTCCTAATTTATATCCTAATTTTCGATATTTTCATAATTATCAATAAATTATAAATTAACTTAATAAATCGACATCATTAATATTACAGGGAGAGGTTCAAATGAGAAGTTTGTTTTGGATAAGAAGGATAAGGAGGATTTTCAGCCATTAGATCTTGATCTAATAAAAAAGGAAGGATGGGTATTTTAGTCTTAGCCACTTTTGTTGATTTTTTATCTACTTCCCCCATTTTCTTTAAACATTCATAACTTTTACATACGACATTATTTTTTAAAAAAAAATTACACCATAAAAACGAGCATTTTTTTATCTTTAAAACGCATATAGTGTTGCTATATAAAAAATGAAAAAAAAATTACTCTTTCGATTTTTGACACAGGTCATTGTGTCATTGTGTCAAAATGTTTAGATCATTGTGTCATTGTGTCGTCGTGTCAAAAGTATATATAATGTTGCTATATATAAAATTAAATACTCTTTCGGTTTTTTTGGCACAATATGAAACAATGATCTGAACATTTTGACACATCATTGTGTCATTGTGTCAAAATGTTCAGATCATTGTGTCATTGTGTCGTCGTGTCAAAAGTATATATAGTGTTGCTATATATAAAATTAATTACTCTTTCGGTTTTTGTCATCATATGAAACAATGATCTGAACATTTTGACACATCATTATGTCATTGTGTCAAAATGTTCAGATCATTGTGTCGTCGTGTCAAAAGTATATATATTGTGCTGCTATATATAAAATTAAAAAATATTACTCTTTCGGTTTTTAACATCATATGACACAATGATCTGAACATTTTGACACAATATGACATAATGATCTGAATATTTTGACACAATGACACAATGATCTGAACATTTTGATACAATCGAAAGAGTAAAAAAAATTTAATTTTTTATATAGCAACACTATACGCGTTTTAAAGATAAAAAAACGCTCGTTTTTATGGTGTAATTTTTTTTTAAAAATAATGTCGTATCTAAAAGTTATGAAGGTTTAAAAAATGGGGGGAATTTGATAAAAAGTCAAAAATACCCTTCCATCTTTGATTTTCTTTAGTTTTTCTCTCTAATTTACCCAGGAAAATTTTAAGCCATAGATCTTCATTTAATTGAAGATCTAATGGCTATGATTCCTTCTTATCCTTCTTATCCAAACTAAACTTCTCACAATAACCTCACCCTAATATTACAAGCTAACTTTGACAATTTCAAAATTTTAGAATTCCGAATTTGATTTGAAATTTTTGAAACTTACCTTATTTTTTGAAATTATCATTAATTTATAGATTGACTAATTAAGTTGTTATCTCTCTATCTTTTAGCTATTACATATCCTATTTATACAACGTACAAGTTTAGTCTACAAAAATTCATTTTCCTCTCTCATCACTCATCTTTGGTTTTTGATTGAAGTCTCATTTCAATATTATTGATATCGTCATCATTGAAAAGGTATGTTTCATTTCAATATTATTGATATCAACTCATCATTGAACATGTATGTTTTACGTTAAGGCTATTGTATTTACTATTTGCTTTGTTAAACTGCCATAAATATTTAGGTAATACACCCTTAAGAGCAAATCCGTACATCCAAATAGAAGTTTAATGGTGTAGACTCTATAGATATCTACACTTATTTCATAAAACGAACAATGCTTATGACATATTAAGGAATACATATACATTAGAAACATACATAACAAAATATTTAAACAATATAGTAGAAGTCATTTAGTACATGTATCTCTCATCTATCACTTGTGAATGAGCTTCTAAAGCCATTTTATAAAATATATTAAACAAGTATATTTTACATAGTGAATTAATATGTCAAACGATTTAATTGATGTTATAAAGGTGATTAGAGAAAAATAAACATCTTCATGATGACTCAATATTTTTTTAATACCGAGATAGCAATATGATATGATAGGTTATTGCACTCATATAGGAATTATAGAAATGTCGAAGCTTCGTATTTAATGAGTGATGGATATGGATATTAGCATTTTTCTTGATAGATTGCCATTCATGAGTTTTATCTTATCTTATATATTATATGGACAAATTAATTGTTGATTTCACCGATTGCCGTTCTTTTGGTATTTAATTATTAGTTTCACCAATTGCCATTCTTTTAATTGTTGATTTCACCGATTGCCATTCTTTTGGTATTTAATGGATATTTTGTTTATTCATTTTTATTGATAGATTGTCATTCATGAGTTTTATCTTATACAAGTCACTTAATCTTATCTTATCTTAATACTAATAAAGCAAGAAAATTTGTAACACATGTCTCATTTATAAAATGTCCACATCACTATCGCCACATGTCAAACTCATATTGAATTACTAATTTAGTAAATAATCAATTAAGATTAGTTACCAATTTTGTCAAAACTAAAATTTTATTTTAAAATTTTGATAAAATTAATTTAGATGTGATTAATTTACTTAATAATTTTAGTCTTTTTTGAAAGTAATCCACAACTTGTCAAACATTAATAAATTTCTTAAATGTATTAAATTATTGTTTAATATATTATAAAATTCTTATATCAATCATAATTTTCAAATTTCTTGATTATTATCTTTTTCTTTGTATTTATCTAATATTATAAATCTATATTGAACCCGTGTAGTACACGGGTTACTAACCTAGTTAGTTTATATATAATGATTATCTTTTTCATTGTGATACAATTAATTTTGTCCAGTTTGTAAACTGATTTTTATTTATTTCATAAACAACTATGAAAAACAAAGAAAATAAAGGAAAAATGAAAGTTCGTATGGATGAAGAAAAACAAAGAAAATCGCTAGGACCATTGAACTTTTTCGAGTTTTTCACAAGTCAACTAGAAACATTTTTGTTTCCCCTTTCTCTTGACATTTCAAATAATAGTATTTATTATTCAAACATGTCAAAACACAATAGAAAACACAGAAAAGTTGTCTTGGATGAAAAAAGAGGAAGAATATCACAAACATCATCTACAATTAAAACTTCTTTGCATTCCACAAATAACACTTATAGATCTCCTCTGGCTGACATATCAAACAGTAAGTTTTTAACTTTCAGCTTTCATGCAAGTACTTATACTATGAATACAATTTCTAAAATCTATTTATTTTACTATTTGTGTCTTAATGTCAGTTAGCACAGGTACTTATTCAAATTCTGCTAGAAAAAACAGGGAGTAAAGGAAGATGATAATGGCCGAACAGAAACATAACAAACTGCAACTATCCTCCAATACGTCGACAAAAGTACAAGTCAATAACACACATTCTACAATCCCGTTGTTTGATAAAAAAAATGGTAAAATTACTTAATATTTTTTTAATACAGATATATTTGTACGTTTATCAAACTTGCTATTACTTTATGAAATTTAATGTGTTTGTATCAATCTTTAGGCCGAACTTCTACTCATATTTCTTTTGTCGGTACTTCAACACCTCCTTATAGATATCCTCTTAGTGACATATCAAATGGTATCATTTTAAATCTCAATTGTCGTTTAAAGTAATCATAGTAACAACTCATACCTCAAACTTTGTATTACTTGATGTCATTTAATTTGTTTGTATTGTCAGAAGGGCGAACTTCTTCACCGATTTCTTTTGGATCTACTTCAACACCTGCTCGTATATATCCTCTTAGTGAATTATCAAACGGTATGATTTTAAATGTCAATTGTTGTTTAAAGTAATTATAATTGCAAATCATATCTCAAACATTGTATTACTTTATGTCATTTAATGTGTTTGTGTTATTTAAAGGTCGAACTTCTTCACCGATTTCTTTTGTCACTACTTCAACACCTGGTTATAGATATCCTCTTAGTGACTTATCAAACGGTATGATTTTTACTCTCAGTTGTCGTTTTAAGTAACTACACTAACAAATCATATCTCAAGCTTTATATCACTTTATGAAATTAAATTATTTGTATTATCTTTAGCCCGAAGTTCTTCTCTAGTTGCCTTTCTCGCTACTTCAACAACTCTTGATAGATATCCTCTTACTCACATTTCAAACGGTATGATTTTTATTTTTAATTGTCGTTTACAGTAATTATACCTACCAATTTTATATTTCATATTTTTAACTTAACTTTTATTTTTAAATTATTTTTAAAATCTAAAAATGATTATTTAAATTATTCGAAACACAATAGAGAAAAGAAAGATGCTAATGGCAGAAAGAAAAAAAGAAATTGCAATTATCTTCTCATATGTCGTCCTCTTCACAAGTCATTAATCCTCCCTCTACAGTTGCATTAAATGACAATTCAAACGGTATAACTACTTTATTTGGTTTATTAAAACATATAAATATATCTTTAACTTTAATAATTTTGTACTTCTTTTTAAATATAATTAATTTTTTGTACTATCTTTTAGCTCCAACTTCTTCTTTGTCCGTTTCAAGAAATTCTATTAGAAAAGGCAAAAGAAAAGTTAGCGATTTATCTCCCATCCGTATTGTTGATTTCACATCAGATGAAGAGGTTGATATTCAGCATAATAATAAAGTAAACATTTATAAAGGCATCTCTAAAGGTGTGATAATATATTATGATTTTTTTAAATATATTTATTAATTTTTATTACTTATCCCACTTTTATATGATTTTTTATCTGTTACACCTTTTATTGAAACAGAATACCTTGATCATGGTGACCAGTCCATTATATGCGATTTATGTCAGTCGAAATTATGGAAGGACGAGTGTGTTAACTCGAGGACAAATAGTTCTGGTAGGAGCTATTCATTTTGTTGTGGATATGGAAAGGTTGAGCTTCCAGATTTAAAACAACCTGAAGAAAGCTATCTTAGTCTTTTTAAGTCTTCTGATATGAAGAGCAGATACTTTGTTAAGAACATTCGACGTTACAATTCGATGTTCTCT
>JBCNJP010000231.1:117291-160141 GCA_039602395.1 Deinandra increscens subsp. villosa | reverse complement strand
CTTGTCCCACATTGGTGTGAAGATAAAAGTTGAACTAGTTTATAAGTGTAAGCCTCCAAGTCATATTAAACTCTTGTGTTGTATTTTACTCTGGCTCCTACCCTCGCGCAGGGGGGGGGGGGGGTGAAAATGGTTGTTTAGGTCGAAATTCTGTCCTCATGCCCGCGCAAGCTGCGGACACGAATGCATCTCCAAAACACCGGGTTCGTGCGAGACAAGTTTTGTTTTGTTGAAATTTGACCCGGTTATTTTGAGCAGATTCTAGAAAATACCTTTTGACTTCCAAAACTGCATGCAAAACCTTTTGCATTACAAAACTGATTATTGATGTAGATTATTAAACTTTGTTTAATGATCATAATGTAAACATTAACATCCGTGTATCATATATACACTAGTTTGAGCAAATGCAAAGGACACAGAAGTACACACCAGATAACATACATATGCTCATTTGTCTGCACCAATTAGGTTTTCTCAGTTGTAGCCACATCTCGATTTCTTTTTAGGCAATTGTTCAAGTCTGGTAGTGCATACTGCTTCGAACAGGTGTACCCTGGGAACAGATGGCGAATCTGCTTAAGGGAATTGTGTCAAACACAAGCCCGGTTCCATTCTGTTTTCTGTCTTCTACTTTCATGGATCGATCCCGCCTCAGATCGTCATCCTTTTGATTAATATTTCATTGTGACTTCGATTCGGTTAGATCTTCAGTTTATTTTGTATTCTTGTAAAATGTTTCCGATTGTGTAACTGATTAATCTAAATCGTTTTACATGTATTATCCAACATATATATATATATATATATATATACATATACATATATATATATACAGAGGGTGAGGTTCATTGTAGACCTCTTAAAAAGTGTAAACCCCATAGACCCTTATATTGTTCTATAAAACTAACTAAAATTATAAAACTAATTGCTGTTGAGTTTGGTTTTTTTTTTATGTGATAAGTTTTTAAAAACCAAAAAGAAAACCTATATAGTTGTTGGACACATTGAAATATAATTGATGTTACAAAAAGTTATATTGTTCTTGATGTGTTGCAAACACGTCCGGTTTTCCCGTGTAATTTGTATAATATTTGAGTCGGTTTTTCGTCATTTTATTTAGTTTTTAGTTCGTTTTTAATTATTTGAGTCTTAATGTGGTATTGAGTCATCTTTGTATAAATTTGTGTGACTTTAAGTCTCTTATTTTTTATTGTGTTTTAGGTCAAACGTGCTCAAAATTGTTTAAATATATTTGGTTGTAGGTTGACCTACGAGCCCAAGGGGACGGTATGACATTACAACAATGTTTAAGGTTGAAAGAGCTAATTACTAAGTTCAGAGGACTGGCGTTGTACTGATCAAAGTCCAAGGGGGTGAATTGAAAATATAAAAAAAGAATTCGGATATGAAGAAACGAAGTCGGTGAAAATCGACTTTTGAGTCCGCACAATTAAAGGGAGACATATATATATTTATTTTTCTCGAACCCTACGGAGAGGAGCAAGAGAAGTCAGACGCCAATTAGAAGGCTACGAACGAAGGTTTGGATCGAAGAATTGAAGCAGGCACGCACACACGTTAAAAGTCAAAATAATTAATTAAACAGCCTAGCAGGCTGCTGAATTAATTTAAGCTACCAGGCAGGCTGCTGAACCTATTTTTCTTTTCTTTTACGATGAACGGTACTTCTGATCTTGATTTTGTTTGTGTTTCCGTTCGAACTATGATTGTTGGCTGAACTTTTATGTGTCACCTAGACTACATGATGACTTTTTAATATTAATTGTTTTATTCGGTTTGTGACAATTATTTTGATGGATTGACACTCTATTAAATTCCACTAATTTTCTACAATTGTATGCATGTGCGTATTAAAATTATAATTTTGATTGTTGGTTAATTCTTATCTAGCTTGCGAATGTCTTTCGGTTTGAGTTAGGTAATTTGATAGTTAGTTTTGTGCTTGCTATTGATTGTGGTTGCTAGGTTAGTGATCATAGAATTGATTAATTTTCATTATTGTGGGTTTAATATTCTGCCTCAAAAGGTAATAGATTGTCGGGTAGTCGGGTTAGTTAATGAACTAGGATAACATTGTCTCACAAGGAAATGCCCTAGGAATTTAGCTAGTTTGCTAGTCGTGTCAGTTGTAGGAATTAGAGGTAGCTCCGGCTAGTCTATGGTGCCTTAGATTGTTTCGAGGGTGTTCTAGGGTAGTTGAAGTGGGAAGGACTTAAAAGGTGAACCACTTGTCCGAGCGTTAGAGTTGTCAATTAGGAAGAACTCAAAAGGTGAACTAATCAAGCCGGTAAGCGTATTCCGGTCTTTAGGTATTCTATCAGTAACATCCGGAGAGTGATTCGGGGGCTCGTAGAGTTTCTATAGGTTGTGTGTTAAGATCCCGGTTCCATCAGAATTGTCATAGCCGAGTGAGGTTGTTAATATTAATTAGGATTCTAGGTCTAGGTGGTACCTTTCTCATCTTCGAATTCGTCTAAAGTTTCCTAGTCGTCGGTAGTTAGTTTAGTTAGTTTAATTAGTTAATTTTAGTTAATTTAATTCAAAAACCTAAAATCTCAAATTATTCCTTTATTTCAATCTAGTTGAGTCTTGTAATTAGTGTCCTTAGGGTTCGATATCCGGTCTTACCTTAGCTAAGCTACAATCCGACAGGTACACTTGCCTTAGGGTTCGGTCTAGTTTTAGGAGTTTCGGTAAAATTAGGTGTGTCTAGGTCTAGGTTAGGTCTAGGATAAAATAGTTATTTTTAGGTACCGTTCCGAACACATCAGTTCTATAAAACTCACTAAAATTATAAGGGTTATTGGATTTAAATAATCCCAACTATCATTAATTGGCCGATAATAATCCCAACTCAGGAATTGTTTTCTAACGAGCCAAACTTTCACCCTATTTTCTTCTGACAGTCCCAAACTAACAGAGTGTTAACAGTGTAACTTTTGATGACGTGGCATGATGAGGTGGCAAGATAAGGAGCATTTGTGAAAATTAATAAAAGATGAGGGTCTATATAAAAAAGTTTAATAAAAACATTTAAAAATCAAACCCACCCACCTACCGTTCATCATCCCCGACCAATCTTCACCGCCTCACCGATGACTTCCACCGCCGACCACCACCAACCTTCACTACAACAACCACCACCAACCTTCACTACAACAACCACCACCAACGCCAGATCTAATTTTGTAGATGGAAAACAACAATGACAGTGGCAGCGGTCGTAGCAGTGGCAAGAAGCAAAGCCACCGTCACCGTCGATTGCTTAACAGCGACGGCGTTATGTGATGTTAGTTTTCTTCCAATTGAACGGTAGCTGTGTATGATTGCTTATCAGCGGCGGCCTCATCAAGATCTGTAGTTGATTATCATGTCTCTTCATATACAAAACCCATCAAGATATGGACTTCCTTCTATTTCATTTGAAGTTTCCAGAATTAATTAGGGCTTTTTTTAGACATTTGTTTAATTTCATTTTGTTGTCACCAGGGGCAAAACTGCCATGATCTTTTCGTTTGATTTAATGGGCTGAAAAAACAAAATGAAGTCGCCCCCAAATGTCAATAGAAAAGTTAGAGAAATTGATGTATAAATCCACGATTATGTGTTTGAAAATTGGGAAATGGTGAGTGGATGGTGGTTGCCGACGAAGACAGATGAAGGTGGTTGTCGTGAAGGGTAGGGTTGGTGGTGCAGCCGATGGTGGCGGTGGAGTTTTGATGGGAGCGAGATGTGGAGATGATGGTTATGAATGAGACGTTTGTGTACAACAATAGTACCTCATGTTTACTTACTTACATAGATAGTCCCTGTAAGACAAAAATACTAAAGTACCTTAACAAAAATTAAGGCCGTTACAAATCTGTTAGTTTGGGACTGTCAAAAGAAAATAAGGTGAAAGTTTGGCTCGTTAGAAAACATTTTCTGAGTTGGGATTATTATTGGCCAATTACTGATAGTTGGGATTATTTAAATCCAATAACCCAAATTATAAAACTCATTGCTGAGTTCTAAAGCTCATTAGGCTATCCGTAGTGGATGGAGCCCTGGGTGGGGGGTTATGCGCCATGTGGCGGATGACGTGGAAATGAGGGGTTATGAGGTAAGGTGTGTAGTGGGGGGTTATGAGGATGGGGGTTATGAGGTATGAGGTGTACCAATAAGAAAAAAGCAAAAAAAAAAGAAAAAAAAAACATGAAACTCCTCCTCCTTCAACGGCGCCATTAACATGGCGCTCCTTCAAATTTTGGCTAAGATGGCGCCCCCGGGGGTGGGTGCGGGCGTTATGAAGGGCGCTATGGGCTCCATGGCGCCCCCATGGAGCCCCACTACGGATAGCCTTACAACTTTAAAAATCGATGTTTTATAAAATTCAATAAAAATTATGAAACTCACTACAAATTATAAAACTCACTCACAAGTTGAAAATTTTGAAACTCACTACAAATTATAAAACATACTATGTTGCATATACGCAACGTATGCAACATATATGCAATATTGTCGGACGGACAAGATGAATAAAAAACGTTTTTCTTTATAAAATTATCATGTGGATATAAATAAAATTTAAAAAAAATAAAAAAAATGTCAAATTACCCAAAAAAAACGTTCATTTAATATAGTTTTCCTATAATTTTCTAGTTTTAAAATAAAATTAGTTCTCGGAGAAATCTTACCTATCTGTGTATATATATAACACGTCATAGAAAGAGTATCTTTCCAACACACTGTTCTATGTTCACACATAGAGACTAGTTGTGTTTATTTCAAAGATTCCATGTTTGTCATGTACCCAATTACCAGACAACTTCACGCGTTCACCCATATGTGGAAATTAAGCATATACGTACAAATTCCATGCATGCAATCTCGAGTGACATAACCAACGATTCTATGCGGATTTCCATGTGAAATGCATGGTGTCCAGTGTTTGTCGTCACCAGAAAAACTGAACACTTCCTAAAAATAAAGAATTAAATGTATATTAAAGAAGTTTCTCTTTAATTAATTAAAGAAGCTATCACGATTTAACACGTTTGTTTTAGAAGAGAAAATGCGTGCATCTATCATATAAAACTAGTACTACAATTCTCGACACCCTTAGCTTTTATAGGGACTTGTTTTCTTTACAGAAGTAAGCAGATTCTAATTAATTCGTGTATTTTAGACGAGATACATGCGTACATATAATTTATAATTTATAATTTACAATTACATGATATGTGTATAAATTATAGAACTTGTAATAAGGTAAAATCCATAGAAAACTTATCTTTAAATAAATACTAAAGCCCATGTTTGAACTTTCTTCATCTCATTCTAACACTTTCATCGAGTATTTATCTTTAGCTTCTTTATTTTCTTATATCTTTCTAAGTTCTTAAAGAGTGAACTCTATTTTGGATAACCTAGTGTGGTATACCCTAGTTAAAAATTAAAAGGTGGTTTTTTTTCTTTTTTTATTTTTTTCTCTAAATTTTAAAGATTAGCATGTATACAAAACCTGATGTGAATCCTCTAACATCAAACGTTGTATTCAAGTCAAATTTTTTAAACTTGTACTTTGTAAATTAATATTTATTTCTATATTATTTCTTATTTAAGTTTACATAACTTTTTTCTTTTCACGTTTGCATTTCAAACTTATTTTTTATGTTAATATTGAAATACTTTTTTAATTGCTACGAAAAATTAGATTGTCATAATAAAGAATGCATCCATAATTATGTTATTACAATATACTTAAAAATTATAACAATTACATACATATAAGTTATTATTTATATCATTATTCCCCAATCTCGTATAACATGGGTAGATAGGCTTTATAATCCCAAAAACTTATGTGTTAGTCTAGTTACATATGTATCATCATAACATGTGTGAACCATGTTTGTGTCCGTCTAGACTAGTCTTTGTGATATGTTGTGTGGATCGTGTTTCGCATAGTGGTGCGGAGTATTTGATCCATACAACCTCTGGTGTCAGTTTTTTTCTTTTTTTCTTTTTTTTTCTTTTTAAACGAAGCAATTTAAAAAGTAAAAAAAGTGTAGTTGGTTTTGAATTTTGATAGTTTGATTGTGTTATCTACATAACATGTGTGAAGATTCGACAGTGTTGTTTAGTAACATTTTATTTCTTTATCTTATAGTTATTTAAAAGTTTATGGTTCATATTTTTTTTTCAAACAAAATTATATCTTGGTCCATTTATCTACTATATATTTTCTATTGATATTAATTTTATCTTTGTGTTGTGTTAAAAAAAAAAAGTTTGAACATAACAACTCGATTTCATACTATCAACATACTACTACTTGTTAACGCTTTAAAAAAAATTGATTGGCCCGGCGCCATGGCTAGGAATAAGTAATCGTTATAGATTAGAATGCATATATACAATCTAGCCGTCAATGTTTGGAATATTATTATAACATTTTACGATTGGGATGACCACGGTGACACGTGCGATCACGTGAATTATTTGGCGAAATCTTCCATTAAATATGAAGATGTCATACACAGAATTTGAGTGAGTGTCACTTTGTGTTTCAGAATTTGGAAACTAATGGATCATAATATGAACAAAGTAACTTAGTGATATGATAAATAAAAGAAAAATATAACCATTTACAGGTATATATGATAGCTATCTTTTAGAAAATAACTATACCTCTAATGTTTAATCCCAATAAAATCATAGGAAAGAAATATTGGATCATAAGATTATATTAAGTTAGTAAGACTAAGTGTAGTCATGGTAGCCCCATAAAGCTCCTCCCTTGGACATTTTGTGCCATGTGGCGTATGACGTGACAAAGGGCTTTATGGGTTTTGATGGTGTAGTTATAAAGCCCCCATGGAGCTCCTCCTCATGATTATATCATCTTTTTTTTAATAATTTAATTAAACACCAGAAAAAATTAAAATGTAATTTCATTAAATTAAAAAAGACAAATACATTTAACATATTCGTTTATAAAAAATAAAACTACTCATCGTCGGGCACATCGTCGTAATCTTCCTCGTCGTCCCCATCATTTTCGTCGTCTTCGCCAACTTCGTTGTTTGCTTGTTCAACTTCCTCCACGTGCACATAATCAACCGGACGAGTAGCCCATGTGTGTTCGACTAAGTCCTCCTTTAACGCGTTGTGTATTTATGAGGAACGCATCATAGCCGAGTTTACACGTCGTTCTTTGGTTGTCGCATACGGGACCGCTTGTACGTGCTCGGGTCGAAAGTCTGGGCATATCACTTTTCCTTTGGCCTCCTTAATTATATTATGCATTATAATAATTGCGCGAATACAATCGGTCATTTTATCCTTTGTCCATAATCGACATTGATTCTTCACAAACAACCACTTCTTCTTAAGATTACCAAAACAACACTCTATATCCTTTCTTGCCCCTTCTTGGACCGACTTAAAATATCTTCTTTTCTGATCGATGGGGTCTTTAAAAGTTTTGACGATAAACGAGTACTCCGGATATATCCCATCACCAAAAATATAACTGTGCGGGTAGTAGTTGTCGTTCGCATAAAAACCGACTTTTACCATCTGACCAGAAATGTAGTCCTCGATCACTTGAGACCCCTCGAGCACGTTGATGTCGTTGTTCGACCCCGCTACACCAAATTTTGCATGCCAAATCCACCGATCATTGGAGCAGACGACCTGTAGAATAACCGTAAGGGTTTTTTGATCACCCCGTGTGTGTTGCCCTCTCCATGTTGTGGAACAATTATCCCAAGACCAATGCATGCAATCGATACTACCAATCATCCCCGGTAGTCAATGAACTTGTTCGTGTCGTTCATACAAAAGTTGTAGATCGTTCCACGTTGGTTTTCGCAGATATCGTGAACCATATAGGTCATCGATTCCTATGAAAAATATACAAAACTAGTTTGTAAAATATTAAAATATTTACTAGTAATAAAAACACAAAAAAAATAAGAATAAATCTTTTACCGGTACAAAAATGCTCCAACGTGTCTCTTGTCGTCTTCTCCGCCATTTTTAAGTACTCGTCATTTATATCCATCGTCGTGCCATATGCAAGATAGCGTAACGCAGAAGTACACTTTTGAATCGCCGTGAAGCCAAGCTTTCCAGTCGCGTCACATCGTTATTGATTGCTCCAAATCATGCACAATACGCAAAAACAATTGTTTACTCATCCGAAAACGATTACGGAACGTGTTATCGTCGTACATCGGACGTGCGGAGAAGTAGTCGTTCATCAAATTGTTATTTGCGGCATTCCGATCACGCTCAACGGGCGTGTGCCGTAAAGCGGACGAGGAACCGGATTTGACGGTTCTTGAAGAATATGAAGTGCGGCAGAGATAATCTCGTCTTCCTCTTCGTCGAAGAAGTCGTAGTAAAGCGAAGATAATGAAGCGGAGCTCTTTTTTTTTTAAAGATTGAAAGTGGTGTTTGAATGTTAAAAAATGAGAGTGTTAGAGGATTGTGTGGATGGAATGATATATATATTGAGTAAATTTTTAATTTAAAAAAAAATTAAATCTGGAAAACTAGCCGTTTAACGGATAGTTTCATCGAAACAAACAAGGGCAACGGTGTTTTGTGGGCAACGCCCAGGACTGATAAAAGGCCCATAGCGCCCCGGGGGGTGGGAGCCCGGGCGCTATGGGGGCGTCGTGGGTCGGGCAAAGCCCCTACCACGCCCATTACGATCAGTCTAAGAGTACACGGGTCCAGTTAGGTATCTAGGGTTTCTTGTAAACTCTATATATTGTAACCTAACCTATCAATAATGATGATTCAGCATTCCATATTTTTACATGGTAATTAGAGCCAAAATCCTTGGAACTCTAAATCTCTTCCCTCTAGCCGTCATCACCGTGTTCAAACCCTAGACAGGGTGGTGTGTCGCCATGGCCACTGCCCTGTCCCAACTTCGTTTTTCTATTTCCTTTCTTCAATTTTTTCGTTTCTTGTTTCAATAAAGTCTCATTCTCATCTTCTTGACTTCAGATTTCGATCTTCTCACTAGAATCAATTCTAAAACTTTTATCAATATATGTTTGCTATATGTGTTGGCTGGTGATCAACGAGCAAAAAAAAAATTGATCCTCATTCAAAGAATTTAAGATGCAAATAGAGGCCGGTGATGTCAACAAAATTGGAATTAGCATTCGTTTCTTTTTTTCTTTCTTCGTTTTTCCTTTTTCTTTTCTCTGCTATGTGATTCGTGAATCTTAATGTTTTTTTCTCTCTTTTTAGATCTATGGATCAAAGCGACTATCGGTTGACCAAGGTCACCGGTCTTGTTTTATTTTCTTTTCTTTTTTTTTCTAGATCTATAAATCTCATCTCGATCTACAGATCAAGAGACCATTGATCACTAGTATTGACACGTCGTCTTTCGGACTACGGTCTACCGCCATGCCGCTTCTAGGACTACGACCCTAAAACTATGTTGTCACACCGCTGCATTGAAGATTTTTACTAGAGGACTACAAGATTTATGAGACTGAAGATTATAATTTGACACATTCAAGCCACAAGATGGATTGGTTGATAGAAGATTGAGATTTGGAGTCGAAGACCGAGACTGAAGCTAGTTTTATTTATTTATTATTATGTTTAATTTTTTCTTGTTTTTCATTCTTTAGCATATGATTTCTTTCGCTACGACTATAGGGGAGTATTAGATATTAGATTATTATTATTAGTTAGGGTAAATTAGTATATGCCCACGGGCCCAATGGATATTTAGGGTTTAGAGAGCATTCTCTATCTAATGTGATCTCTCTTATAAAAAATGATCGATTCAGTTATTTCAATAATTCATAATCTTACAAGAAAATGGAGATTTAATTTCCCTAGTTTTCACATTTGTTTAAATTCTAAAGTGGAATATATATATATATATATATATATATATATATATATATATATATATATATATATAGATTTGGGGTAAATTACATCATGCATTTTTCCATACATCATCTGCGGCTTAATCTCAACCATCCATCTTACGTTTTTTAATCTAATAACTAATTTAGCTAATAAATCACACGGAGGGGCAATATGGTCCAATTAATTATATTTTAGTTTCCCTCTCATTTTTATCCCGTAACTGCATCACCGTAGTATATGGAAAGAGATCACAATCTATTTTAGGAGTTTATCAAGGTGTATTTCTTATCAGAACGGAGTCTTTTTAAATCAGTTTCCGATTGCGATTAGATCGTTCATTTTAGTTTTTGAGTAAAATTTGAGATGGAGAATTCGTCTGAGAACTTGATTGAAGGTAATATGTTTTCGTTGTTTAGTTTCTTTGCATACATTCGAATCGCGTTCACGAGTTCTACATTTTTTTTTGAATTGATTTACAGTGATCGATATGTAGTCGTTTTTTATGGAGTAATTGATTGTATACAATTTCATTTTATACATCATGGTTACTTTTATGCAATTCGTTTGAGTGGTTATATTCGATTAATTTAGTTAATTACGTGTTGTTTATTCATCTGGTAGAGTTTATACGAAGTTACAGGAGGCATTCATGAATTATATTTTTAGTTATCCACACAGCATGACGTTTTTATTTGAAGAAACAACTCAGTTGTTTTTGATTGTAGGTTATGATGTGTGTATGTGTAATAGAACGTATTGAGTTATTAACATGTTCTTATTTTAAACATGATTATTTGTTATGATGTTCATTTTACTAACGTGATATGGCGTTTTTTGTGTTTTCTGTTTTTTTTACGTTGATAGATATTTATGTGCACAAGGTTGTTGGTATTGAGGTGACGTCACCTAACTCTGGTGGAAAATTCTATATCCCTAATGTACCAGTGAAGAATAAACCGTATGAAGGAACGTTATTCGTCTCGCTTGACCATGCATTAAAATATTATCAGTATTATGCTAGACTTTCTGGATTTAGTGTGCGTAAGTCTACAGAGAGGTATGATCGATTTGGTGTTAGCAAACAGAAACAGTTTGTATGTTCTCAAGAAGGTTTTAATAATAAAAAAAAAGGTTGACACACTTAATGACACTCCTAAGCAAAAAGCATCCAGAATTAGTGTGTCTAAAAGAGTTGGATGTAAGGCAGAGATGTGTGTGGTGTTTGAATGCAATTTGTGGTATGTGAAGAAATTTGTTGAAAAGCATAATCATCCTTTTGTTGATGAGCAGGATATGCATTTCCTTTTATCATCTAGGAAACTGACGCATTTGCATAAACACATCATTAACAGCATGTCTAGGATGAATGTTGGTCCTGTAAGAGCTTTTAATATGATGAGGGAAATTTATGGTGGGTTTGGGGAAGTTGGTGCGTCAAGGGAAGATTTTAAAAATTACAGGAAGAAATATAACACTTTGATTGGCGAGTATGACGCTGAAATGGTTGTAAATCATTTAATGAGGAAGAAAGAGTATTTGCCAAACTTTTCATGTGAGTATATTACTGATGATGACAACTGTTTGAGGGGTTTGTTTTGGGCTGATGAGCTTGGGAAGAAGAACTACCATATATTTGGGGAGGTGATGTCATTTGATGCAACTTACCGCTCGAACAAGTAAAAACACTTTTTTTTTAATTTTTTTATTTGACCAGCATGGCGTTTTTTGTTACAGGAGCCATTCATGGCGTTTTTTGTGATTACCTAATAGACTGCCTAATGGGTAATCACAGGGATTGACAACCATTGCTTTCAATCTGCTAAATTGTTTGCATTTTGTATAGGTACTTTATGGTGTTTGTACCATTCACAGGGATTGACAACCACTGCTGTAATGTAACATTTTGTGGAGCCTTACTTGGATCAGAAACAACAGAATCATATGTATGGTTGTTAAGGTGTTTTCTGAAAGCATTTTTCAAACAACCTCAGGTGGTTGTGACAGATCAAGACCCTGCTATGACTAAAGCAATTGATCATGTTTTTAAAAAAATCAAGACATCGTTTTTGCATGTGGCACATTATGAACAAGCTTTCGATAAAGGTGTTGTGTTTTTTATTGGCTTTTTTTTTGTATTGTTTTATGTATTTTTTAAATGCTAGTTAATTTTATTTTATTTTTTGGTTTTTTATATTTTTTTTCAGGTGGGTGTACGGTTGTGTAACTCCACAGATTTCAAAAAAAGACATTTGCAATATCGTGTGGACCGATGCAATATCATCTGAAGAGTTTGATAAAAAGTGGCAGAATATTATTGATGAGTATAATCTAAAAGACAACAAGTGGTTAGACGATATGTTTGGCATACGCAAATCGTGGATTCCTGCGCACAATAAATATGAGTTGTTTTCTGGATTGATGAGGACCACATCGCGTTCTGAAAGTGAAAATCATTTCTTTGGACAGCTGTGCAATTCCAGGTCTACGTTAGTTGAGTTTCTGTCACACTACGAATCAGCTTTGGAGTCCCAGCGTCATACACACCGTAAGAACGACCATGACTCTCGGTTCACTAATCCCGAGTTGAAGACTATATGGTGGCTTGAAGCTGAAGCTGCAAAAATATACACCAGGACAACCTTTCTTGATGCTCAGCATGAAATTGACATGCTGAGGAAGCTTATGTGTCAAACGTACACACCTGAAGGTGACTTCGTTAAGTACTATATAAAAGATTGGACGCAAGTGACTACCAAGCCATTTGAGGTATGATGTTTATTTACTTTGGTGTTATATTTAAACAATATGTTGTTCTTAGCATTCATGGTGTTTCTGAAAATGCAGGTGATGTATCGTGAGTCCGACGTGACTATATATTGTGAATGCAGACGGTTCGAAAGTTTTGGTCTATTATGTAGGCATATATTCTATGCTTTAAGGCAGATGGATATTAGGGAATTTCCCAAGAAATATGTTCTACGACGTTGGAGACGTGATGTGGTGCCTAATGGTTCTAATCGTAACGATGATTCAACTGTTGTTCCTGCACTTGACGATGGCGGCCGTGCTTTGTTGCGTGATATAATGTATGCGAACGAATACATTTTAAACAAGCTATCGGTTAATATGGAAGAGTTGTCTTTGTAAAAGGAACACGTTGAAAGTTATATGCAAAAGGCTGACAACATTGAGTTTGTGCCACCCCCACCGGGGAAAAGAGATAGGTATGTGGCGTTTTTTTTTTATTGTATTTTTGTATGTAAATTGTTTTATAACAATCTACATTTTTTATGAAATGGTGTGTAACAGGTTTGGTGAGTTGACTGGAACCTCTCAAAACGACAGGTTGCTTGTTAGGGTGCCTCTTGGTTATAAGACTAAAGGTTCTGGTTCACATAAGCGTATCAAATCAAAGCAAGAAGAGGCCATAGTCAAAGCTGGTAGGAAACAAAAACAGTGTCAGAACTGTTTCGAATATGGCCACTATGCAACAACGTGTCCAGAACCACAACAGAATAACAACGGCGATGAATCTGTTAACGTCGCAAATCTGGTGGACAAGAGCAAAAAGGGTAAAGTTGTTGAATCTACACCACAGAGCAGTGTTATTGGATCATCCAAACAAAACAGTGTCAGAACTGTTTTAGGTATGGCCATTATGCAACAACGTGTCCACAACGTAAACAGAAGAACGACGCTGAACATGGTAACGTCGCAAATGTGGTGGACAAGAGCAAAAAGGACAAAGGCGTTGAATCCACACCACAGAGCAGCGGTATTGGATCTTCCACTCGCGAATTGAGGTCGTGTGTTAACAAACAATAAACAATATGGTGTTTTCATGACAGTTTGGTGTGTTTTTTGGGTTTTTTGGACTTGTGTTTATTTTTGTTCTTTGTTGAGACTATACATGTTTTGTCATAATGTTCTTTTAAATAATGAATGGTCTTTCTTCTAAAAAATTATTTTTTTTTCATAAAAAAGCAAATATCATTTATATACTGTTTTTATGTGTATTTTTTTCACATCAAAGTGAAAGTTAATAATATTAATTTTCTTTTTTTTATGTAAAAAAGGGACATTTTTATGTTTACTGATATTATGATTTTAATGAGGTTGTTACAACATTTTGTATTATAATCTAACACATTGTTTTCCAACCAAAAGTTGTGTTTTTCATTACTAATAACAACATAACTTTACAAAACTTTCCTAATATGATATTAAAACTATATTTTAATAATATCATAAACGGAACATAGACAAAGAAAAAAAACAAAAAACATTAAACAAGAACAATAGTAATGCGCATATAACTTAACCATCCACCTTCTTCACGATGTCCACAACCGAATTGTCCCTTCTTTGGTACATGTCTTCCTCCATCCTTATGGCTTCCTGAAACAAAGTGTTGATTCTGTCGTCTAACTCCTCCTGTCTCTTCAGGTAAGCAATTGCTGCTTCTTGTTGTGGCATTTTCGGTTTCATCATAGTCTTCAGCCTCATCTTTGCGTCTGCAACCTCGTTAATTCCTGCCAGACAATGCAGTTTAATAAGGTCTGTACGGACATGGCGATGGACAGCGGAGATTTCATCTTCGTGGTGTTTAACCACAATGTTCTTCACTTCGGCTGCAGATGAAGACGCCATTGTAGATAAGTTTAAATTTTTTTTTATGTGGGTGGTGTAAAAGTGTGTGGAGGTAATGGCGTTTATGAACCATGATTATATAGGAAGTGTAAGTCGGTGTAAATTTACCGAGGCAATTAAATCCATTGTATTAATTTTGCGTTAAACGAGGTAAACCTTTTGGATTCCTTAGCCCCGTGTCATGCTTACGTTATGTTACAACTGTAATTATTAATTAACCTTTTTATTTATTAATTTTTTTTGACGGTTGAATGTCTTTTTGTTCTTTTTTACCCAGGCTCATGATGCCTATATAAACAGGGTTAGGGTTAGGCTATTGATCATATCGCCCCCCTCATCTCAAAAGTTATCTTCTACTTTTTTAATATTTCAACTTATTTCTATCTTTTTTTTTCTTTCATGGCGTCTTCATCGTCTGAGGATTCTGGTGTCATGCACTTTTTTGATTGGGTTTTAAAACAGCACAAGGTCGACCAAGATATGATGGCAACTGTAACATCTATGAGAGATCTGCTCAAGGCGTCTGATGTTTTCCACAATCAAGTCAATGGAATTATTTCTGATCTCCCTTCCAGCGCTGTCAAGAATAAGGCGATTGAGCACAAAATCCTGGAGAAGATCGAAGATCAGCAGCTCGTGGGTCTTCTATCAGAGATAACGAGGACAATCAATGCGTCTGAGGAATTGAAGATGGAGTACTTGAAGTCACTTGCTTAGTTTGTTTTTTTTATTTACTTTATGTCACTTGCTTGGTATGGTGTTTTTATATTCCTGTTATGTTTTAAATATTTTCAATTAAGATGTTTTTTGTCTAAAATTATTTGCATAGTGTTATTTTAGCTTTTTTTTGTGATTGTGATGTTTTTAGATTTGGTAGATAGGTAAGTGATTAGATTCTGTATGGTGTTATTTTAGCTTTTTATGTGATTGTGATGTTTTTAGATTTTTGGTAGATAGGTAAATGATTAGATTTACTTACAGCCATATAAAATTTTTGTGTTATCTTTATACATTTTTTTATAAAACTGTATATTAAATCCATCAAAGTATTAAACTATTCTAATTTAAGAGATCCAAAACATTAAACAAAGTAATAAGCATCCGAATGTAATGAGAACACCCCAATAAATACTATTGTGCTACATTAACAAAATAAGATGGTGTTTGTAGTTAGCTGGTGGTGCTTTTTGTGAAATTCAATGTTTTTTGAATTTGTCATGCAATATTGTCTGTAATCCTAGTCTCGATTTTTTCGTTAGCTACTCGGATGCAGTTCCAGCTTCACATCCGATGGTAACCTCAAATATTTCTTCATGTCTTTGATTACAGCTTCTTTGTGGGCGTTTGCTGGGTGCAATAGCATCTTTGCTGTGTATTTTACCCTCAGCCTATTCAGCTGTCTTTGTTGTTCTTGTCCCTCTTCCAACAATCCACAATCCCAACCATTCACTCCTGTACCAAAATATGTCTCCAGGTGCCTCATTACAAACACACCACAGTCTATCACGTTACATGTTGTACGCCACGGCATCTCTAATCTCACCACATCCAAATCCTTAATCTTTTCTCCACTTGTGTTAGAGCATATTCCTATGCTAACGTTGTGTCTCGTGTATTGTATCTAGACAAGAGCTTCTGTGTGAGTTAGTTAGTCATCTGGCCGGATCAGGTGATCCGCCGGATCAGTTGATACGGCGGACCAGATGGTCTGCTGGTGATCCGCTGGCTTATGGCTAAGTAACTATAAATAGCTTGTTAGAGAGAGTGTTTAGAAGTTCTGTCATTCTACAACTCTTAACTGTGTGTAACTGAAGGTGTTTCTCTCTCTAGCTTGTATTCTCTTAGTGAATCAATAAAGCAAAGCTTTATTTACATCTTGTTGCTATCCGATTACCAAATCATGCTGTAGTAAGATCATCTCGTGCTTTTTCAAGTGGTATCAGAGCAATCCAGGTTGCTCTACTGCTGTGATTTGGTAAGTTTTCGAAATTCTAGAGAGAGAAAGTTTGGGTTTTCTACATTTTTCATCAATTTTTCATAATTCTGAGTGATTCCGAGGATAAAAATGATTCCTGGATGTTCCTGGAGTGTTTTCGCATCATACTGATCCAGTATCTAGCTTCAATTGTCGAAATCTGTGAAAAACAGTCGATTTTTGTGTTTTCTGCATCTGGTCCGCCCGACGAGCAGTTTGATCCGCCATTTGATCCGCCAGGCAATCTTCATCAGTCTGATCCGCGACAGTTGCAGCGTACCAGTTTTGATCCGCCGTACCAAAGTCTAATCCGCCGTATGAAATTTGGTCCGCCGAACGAATTCTGATCCGGATCTGGTCCGCTAGTACAAATCTGATCCGCCTGGTTAGTTTGATCCGGAACTGGTCCGCTGATAGTATTTTGATCCGCCAAGTTGTGTTGGTCCGCTGGCAGAAAACATACCTTCACTAAAATTGACGTAACTTGCAAACCGTTTGGAGTTACGGAACCCAATACCAGCCAAAACGTTCGTCTTTCCGAGATCTAGGACGTGTACCAGCCTACGGCCAGTACCGTCAAGTTTTGACCCCCAAAATCCGCTTGGAAGACGCCTGTTTTTCAGTTTTAAGTTTTCGCATTCGGTATTGAAATTTCAAAATGAGCGATTTTCACGCTTTCTCAGCTGTTCAATCATCAATGCAAGCCATATTGAACTATGATAACGAGATAGGAACAACTCAGAAAGTTCCTAAGTTACTTCGATTGGAGGATTATGAGAATTGGAAGCAACGATTTGAATCATTTGTTAATGCTCTTGACATTGATTTGTGGATTTCTATTGAACAAGATTATACATATCCTAAGAAAAATGGAGAACCAATTCCACGAAGTGATCTTGATGAAGATCAAAGGAAAGTTTATGCCAGAGAAAAGAAAACTTATGCAAATCTCACAATGGCATTACCAAGAGAACTCTTGCATCAATTCAAAAACTGCACAACATCAAAAACCTTATGGGATGCATTGAAGGATAGATGTGCAGGAAACGAGCAATATAAGAAGAGTCGAAAGAAAGTTTTGTTAAAGGAGTTTGATAACTTCCAGCATTGTGAAAAGGAGAGTATTGCTGATTTGATTTCTAGATTTTCTCATCTGATTAATGAGCTCGATATTGTAGGAGTTCAGAAAGAAAAAGAGGACTTGAAGGAAAAATTTCTGGAAGCTTTGCCGGAAACATGGGAGAATTTTGTTATGATGCTTGCTAATGATCCAAATTATTCAAGTTGGACTTTCAATCAATTATTAAGCAAGTTACAAGCTCGAGAAATGGAATTACTTGTAAAGAAGTCAGCAATTCCATCGGTTCAAAATCCTGCAGTTTATTTTGGAGAGAATTCTGCTACTGCTCATGCTAAAGCCAAATCAAATTCTATTTCAAGCAGTAATCCACCAGTAACAGCATTTCTTGCTGGAAAATCAGATAATGGTGGGTATTCTTCAGGATGCAGTTTTACTATTCCTGCTAAATCATCAAGTAAGTCAACTTCTAATCAAGCAACCGAAGATCTAGCTGCTTTATTATCTGCTTTTATATCTTCATCATCTGGATCGATTTTCGGTCAAGTTAGTGATGCTGGTTTAAGTGGAACTGAGTTAGAACAGCTGGATGATGATCAGTTAACTGAATTAGATTTGCATTGGCAATTTGCAATGATGGTTGAAAAAGGAAGACGATTTATCAAGAAACATGGAAAGAATTCTTTTGTTCTAGGAAATAGGAAATTGGGTTTGGATAAATCTAAAGTAAAGTGTTACAATTGTTCCAAGGTTGGACATTTTGCTCGTGAGTGTTCTCAATCATCATCTGATAAGAGTAAATCTGATAAACCTGACGCAAAAGCTATGATATCTCAAACTGAAGAAGGTTATGATTGGGCTAAAGATTTTCCAGATGAATCTGCATTCGTGGTTCATTCTCAAGACAGTTATGCATTGATGGCAAATATTGAGGTTGAATCGAGTGGGTATACATCTGAGACCAGTAAATCTGATTCAAGTCATTCTGATTCCGAAAGGAGTGGGTATGAATCCGTGTGTGAATTTTGTTCCCAAAAGGATAGTCGAATTAAAGGTTTGATAAAGGAACTAGAATGTCAATCTGTTGAAATTAAACGAAAGGATGAAGAATTGGAGAGTTTCATCAAGAAATGTCAGGAATATAATGAAGGCTGCAAAACAAATGCAGAGTTACTCAAGGAAAAGAGTGTGTTGGTGACAGAATTAGCTGCTGTTCAGAAACAATTGTCAGAAAGCTGTATTCAGAATGATCAACAAAAGTTACAACTTCAACACGAGAATGAGGAGTTCATGTCAAAAATTGTCAAGCTTACTTCGATCAATGAAAAGCTGGTCAAGGAGGTTGCAGAGTATAAGTCTCAAGTTCAAGATGTTAGTGAAGATTTTGAGCAGTTATTTCAAAAATCTATCAAAAAGGTTGAAGTACTTCAGGCTTCGAATGATGAACTTCATAAGGCATTGAATGAAGTTACTGCTGATAGAACTCAATATCAGATTGTTCAGTCTGAATTGCAGGATACAATCACTTCTTTGAAGAAAGATAAAAATTTATTAGCAAGGAATATTGAGATTTATAAGGAAAGAGTGGATAAAGTTACCAAAGAAGTGCATGCTGCTCATGATGGGATGAGACGAGAAAAATCATTAGTCAACACCACATCTGAGAAATTGATTCAATCAGAAAAAGTTCTTGCTGAAGCTCAGAAGATCATAGCTGATTTGAAAGTTGAAATTCTCGATCTCAATCGTCAATTGCATAACTTGAAGAATTCTCATTCTTTTACAAGTTATCTGTGTCAAGACGATAACTTCAAGAAGGTATTTGGAGGTGATGATTTTAATCAAATTCCTCATCCAGTGATTCAAACAGAGTCTGTTGTTGATTTAAGCACTCCAGTGGTAAAACAAGATTACTCTGATTTTGTGTCTGAGAATTTGGAGGCGAAGAATTCAAAAATTGGCAACAAAAAGGTTACCTCTGTAACTTCTGATACACCTCTGTTTGTTAAATTTGTTTCAAGTGAAGGTGGTGTGTTTGACAAAGAAATGTTTGATGGCGAAAAAGTTGAGAAGAATGAAAAGAAGTTGAATGAAGCAGAAGTGGATGCTAAGTTGGTTGAAGAAAACAATTTGAAAGGCATTAAAGCTAAATTTACACAGTCTGCTAAATCTGGTTCCTCAGGGGCTACAATAGATGTTTCTAAATTGCCTGGTTACAAACAATCTGGGTTGGGTAGTAAAGGCAAGAAGGTTCCAAAGCAGCAGAACATGCCAAAGACGGTTAAGAAGGAAAAGAAGGACACAAGCCTGGAGCAAATATATCATCTAGCTCAAGTATTCATTTCAACAATGGAGAAAGGATTTGGAGGGAAGCAAAAGAAGAAAGGTTCATCTGTAAGTTCACCGAACGAATCTTCTTCATCTGGTTCTAATGCTACACCTCAGAGTCCTACTTCGAAATGGGTACATTCTAACCGATTTCAGGTTTTTGATGATGTTTCTGATGAGTCTGAATTTTCTGATAAATGTTATCCTGTTCAGGACAAGTCACAATTTAAACGTTCATATCGTTTGTGCTATCAATGTCGCCAAAAGGGACACATAGCACAGAATTGTCCTGTCACTGTTAAAAGGAAATTTTCTGGAAAAACTGCCACGATAATTGATGAATCTGGCAGAATTTTTAATGACTCACCAACATCACATTTTAAATCAAAACATTTCAAAAGTGAGTCTAGTGTTGGTGATTCATCACAAGATGATGTTTCTGTGAAAACTGCACCTGCAAAGATGCAGTGGCGACCTAAGGTGGTCAGTCAAGCTGCAACTGACTTTGTGGAAGACACTGGTCGACCAGAAGCTGTGTGCTTCGGGTCGTTTGAGTACTAATCATTTAAACCAGTGTACAGGTATTCCTAGAAGACCCGTTGGTGATTGCAAAGTTGCTGATGGAGGAGTATTCTGTGTTCTTAACTTAAATTGAATGCTTCATATTTCTACACTGAATTTTTCTGAAAGCTTAAACTGAAAAGGTATCAGTATCGATTGGTCAATTTTCTTTCTTTTACATTTTGTATGTAGGTTAGGGGGAGAAAATTGAAAAGCCAAAAATAGCGTCTTTTTGTTTTTGTTTGTGTTAAAATGAAAATCCAAAAATAGAGTTTTCATTTTAAGGGGGAGAAATTGGAAAATACAAAAACATCGAAAAACAGAAAAATACAAAAACATTAAAAAATGAGAAATTGTATCCGACATGATTAGGAAATGATGGTACATTGGCTTACGTGTCTGACTCATGGATAAATTAGATGAAAAAGCCATAAGATCATTGTTTGATGTACATGGTAGGCTCAGCATTAAATCAGAAAGTATTCAGATGTGATAAACACTAAATACTAATACTTGACCAAGTGGACAACATCTTGATGCATATCTCATGATATATCAAGAAAAGATATGTGAAAAAGAAAATGAGAAGTCACTGTGTATACATGTGTTCATTTTGCAAAGATTTAAACTTGTTTGATTTTCTTTATTTTGTCAAACGATCGGACTTTCTCTGCGTGTCGAAAGACCGACCTGATTGTTGTTCGTTTGACGTTCTGCTTTATTTTCTTTGGTGTTTCGTATAACTCATCGGACTTTCTCTGCGTGTACGGGAGTACCGACCTGATTGTTGTTGAGTTATACAATTTCAACTTGTTTTATTTTCTTTTTTTGTTAAATCCGAGGCCTTATCTGCGTATCGAAAGATCGACCTTAAGGTAGACGATTTAACATTCTTATTTCTTTTTGCATGGAACACAGTTGACTGAATCATGATTACAATCATTATGTGATTAAATCACAAATGAAATCACAAAGTGTGATATGGGAAAAAAAAAACAAACATATCTGAGTATGTCTGATAGTGTGGGGAACACTGGTCAATGCAAATCTAATCAATACAATAACATATCCAGATGGTATGAGTATGATTGTGCCTGAGTTTAGAATGGACAACTTATACCAGTAATCGACATGACTTATGTGCTGAAGTAATTGAAATTGAAGTGTAGTTCAGCATGTCATGACCAGTATGATCCCAAGTTGTGATCTTTCTCGCAAAAGACAAAAATAGTGTTTGATTCTGTATTGCATTTATGTTTCATATCTGAAAAGTTCAAAAAGATTTTTGGTGTGTTTTGATATAAAGTTTCAAAAAGCCAAAAAGATTTTGATTCTTATTTGTTTTCGACCGATCGATACTTGATACGAAATCAAAAATTTCAAAAATATATCTTGGATTCTCGAAGAGAAGTTTTGTGCCAAGATTAAATTAATTTTCAAAAGAAAAGGAAAGCCGCGTTTCTGTCTTCTGAAATTGCAGGTTATCTGAGTGAGACGACTCAAGCATGGTGAAAGGGGGAGTATGTTATATCTTTCACAAGTGGATCTTGAAGTTCAAAGATGATTCAAGAGTGATCCAGCCATGCGAGCTCTAATTCTAACAAGATTTCAAGTTGTCGATCGAATGCAACAATGTTGCAGATTGAAGACTGAAGTTTAGTTGGAATATAGATACACTACACGTTAAGGGGGAGTTTGTTAGAGCATATTCCTATGCTAACGTTGTGTCTCGTGTATTGTATCTAGACAAGAGCTTCTGTGTGAGTTAGTTAGTCATCTGGCCGGATCAGGTGATCCGCCGGATCAGTTGATACGGCGGACCAGATGGTCTGCTGGTGATCCGCTGGCTTATGGCTAAGTAACTATAAATAGCTTGTTAGAGAGAGTGTTTAGAAGTTCTGTCATTCTACAACTCTTAACTGTGTGTAACTGAAGGTGTTTCTCTCTCTAGCTTGTATTCTCTTAGTGAATCAATAAAGCAAAGCTTTATTTACATCTTGTTGCTATCCGATTACCAAATCATGCTGTAGTAAGATCATCTCGTGCTTTTTCAACTTGGATGATTCACATTCATCAAGTATGCTGAGAAGGCATCTCTCTGTGCCAAATACAATTAAATGTCAATTTTTTTTATAATTTTTTTTAAACTTTTATTTTCATAAATTATTTTTTTGAATAAGTAGTGTACCAATTTTTCAGGCCACAAATCATATTTCTGAGAGATCGGCATTCCTGGCTGCTGTGCGCTGTTATCAATCAACTCAACGGTGTTTTTTTCTAGATTGAAACTCACTATGTAATAGTGGTTACCTTTTATCACAGGCATCATTATCAAATTGAATTCGTTGATGCTTTCCGCCTCAACGTCGGATAACACTCTTGCCATGTGATGTTTGAACTGCTCATTCCGTTCTTCTTCTGATTTTTGAAAGTGGTCTCTATGCTGTATTTTTTTTAATTATTTTGTTGTTATGAAGTCAGTAACAACGCAGTTTGAAATAAATATGTCAATAAACTCCATACTTTGTAATTAAACAGTATATGGTGTTTTTATATTGGTACTTACAATCATAATCTCGGTACAGAACAGCCTCTTCATTGGTTGGTCAATCTTGAACTTTTCTTCAAAATTCAGGATCTGTGTCCATGTTTGTATATTGTTGTTATGGACATAATGCCCATTCTTCATTCTTTCAAAAAACAACCCTCCAAACCATAGATCTCCCTGGAATTGAGAACATTTCATCCCTGCATTTTTATTAAAACATAAATAAATAAACAAACAGATGGGCTTGATTGTTGCTTTTATTAACATCCATGGTGTTTTTCAAACTCACATTATATCTCCATGAGCTGAGAATATGCAATTCACAAGGTTCTTCTCTATAGTTGTTGTTTCTTCCTCTATCTTGACAATTCCATTTATATATGGTGTTGTCACCGCCTCCATCAACACCTTCATTCTATTTGATTGTTTAGGAACACTTACATCACTATGTTCATGCATGGTTTTAACCGATTCTTCTGCAGTATGCACAACATTTGGTGTTTTTTCTTTTTCTTCTGCCTGCAGGAATGTGCTAGTCTTTATCAGGTTATCAACATCTGATGTAGGCACTTTTGAGTCACAGGTTTTTTCATCGAATTCTGTTCGAGTTTATCAACTTCTTCTAAATAACCTTGACTGTACTGGGTAGTTGTCAGTTCTAGTGGTGTTCTCTCAAAATCTTGACATGGTGTGTTGTCAAAAACTGGTTTAGCTGTTGTTGAATCAAACACTGGTTTAGCTGGTGTTGAATCAAACACTGGGTTGGTGTTTATCAACTGTTTGCTTGGTCTTGTAGCAGAATCTGACTCATATGGTTTGGGGATAACCATTTCTCTCACTATTGTTGTCTCACAAATCGGTTGTGTAAAAACAGAAGCTGGTGTGCCTTGCTGGTTCCCATGTGGTGTTATTCCTTCAACACCCAAGTCAAATGATGGTCTACTCATTTGGATACTATCTGATTTCTCATCAGCTATTTTTCTTTCCTTTTTAAGATCTTCAAATCTTCTATCAATTGAAGACACAAACGAATCGTTGAACTGTGTTCCTTTGGTGCTATCAATTTTTTGTCCAACGTTTGTTTGTGTGTCTTCGTCTCTAGCAATTGGAGTTTCAAGCTTCATAATTACTCTAAACATTTCTTTTTCTTCACCAGCATCTATCTTTTTTTCTTTTCCTTATTATATATTTGAATATTTTATCATCAATATTCCATTTTGCAACCTCATTATCATCCCACTCGTCCACCGGTGTACTATTTGGCAGATCTTTACTTGTGGCATTTTTCGATTCATCACACACCTCTGGCTCACCACCAACATGCTTCTTAATAGTATCATTAATTACATGGTTCCATTCAGTCACCTTATCCCGAATTGCCATGTTTTGAGGGTACTTTGTAATTGCATGTTCAAACAACGCTGATACGTTCTTGAAACAATCCGTAAAGTCTTTTATCCCATCTGTTATTTGAGTAATCAACACCTGCATGGAATTTCACAGATTATAACCCATTTTTGAGTTTTTTGTTTAAAAAATTAAAAATAATCAGATATCATCGCCATTTTTCTGGTAAATACACACAAGTTACCATAACAAGTTACAAATATAATATAGTATAATCTTACGTCTGATAGATCAGGATCAATGTTGTGCTCGCCGGTATCCTGGTTTAGAAACATATCATCATCACTTGTTTCTTCATCATTGGATTCATCATTTAATTCATGATGAACGGCAACATCATCTTCACCTCTTAAATGTTTTTCGCCTGATTCTTCGTGATCATCATTTCCTTCATGTGACATTTGTGGTGTTAGTATCGGCAGTTTCAAATGGTTGCCAGACGGTGACACATCACAACAAGCAATAAATTTATTAAACTCTTCGGTTTCTTTCCATAATCTTATTAGTTCAGCCTCTTGTATGGGATCGATGTACATACCATGGTTATAACTATCATCCTTTTGTTGGTATGTTGGAGGATCTTGATCTGTCGTGATTTTCTTAGTCGTCATTTCCTCTGTGGTGTTTTTCCTATCACCATCCACAACTCTCATGTTTTCATTATTTTCCTCATCATCTTTCCTCATTTCCTCGGCTATGTCGGTATTCAAACCTTCTCCCTTTTCTTCTATATCAATTTCCGAGGTTTCTGTTCTTTTTATGTTGCTCGGTCCCTTCCTATCTAGTGCTTCAAATAACCAATTTTCACACCTTATAAGCTGGTTTCTGTTGATGTAACGTATGTAATCGTCAACCTCACCAGATTTTGATTTTTGGTGCGTGTCATACACCATTGTCATCTGGTTTTTTATAAAACATAAAGAAGCAACTAGTTAGTTATACAGTTTTTTATAATATATAGTTTAGTTAATGTATGGAATAACAAATATGATGTTTTTATTACCGCTATGATTAACAGAGATCCATTGAATCGCATTTCAGGGTTATCAGCTCTCCACTTTGACCTTGTTTTCTTTAGGAAGTCTATTAGGTAATCACACCACCTGAGTTGACTTATATTCACACTTGGTGTTATTGCATGCAAAAATCCCTGGTTAACAGCGTTGTTATCGTCTGTTCTTCCCATTACAGTCATAACTGCCACCAAGAAATTCAACAGAAACAAGCGACCACTGTCTTGCCTTGGTTTCATCCTCTTAAAAAAAAGCCAAGTACATATGGCCTAGATACCCACATTTCCTTTTTGAATTGGCCTCGCCACTCAGCGACTACAGGGTACTTGATGCTTGTCCTCTTTTCAATTAATAGTTTCTTCCCAATTGGAACTCCCAACAACTTATTAACCAACTGTGGTGTTATTTCAATACTTCTTTGACCCAAACACAACACACTTGTTTCATCATTGTAGTTATGTAATGTAACAGCCAATAACCTAATGCGGTTGGTATTGAATGTATCTGAATCCCTAACAATCTTCCGAATCCAATTGATTGTACTGCCTGCCGTTGTTTTTCGTTGAATGTTGCAAACCATTCGGTAAGGTTTGATGTTGATAATCTTGCTTTAAGCCTACTACCATCAAATGGATGGTAGATGTTGGTTCTGTTAGGCACAGACGTTGGTTCTTCACCCTTCTTAACTGTACTAGCTTTTTTGGACACAAAGTCAGAGTCATCACTTTCTTTATCACTCATACCATTTACAACCACTGTTTTTGCTTTACGTTTGTTTCCCATTTTGTTACGAACAAATACACCATCATCAGATTCACTGCTTGTTTGATCTTTAGCTCTTTTCCTACTTTTTGTGAGAACTGCCGGTTGTTCAAAGTCTGCATTGTTCCCAACATTTTATTAAACTTAGAAATCATATAATCTAACTTATTCTCCCAATTCATAATAAGTTGTGTACCTGAGTCGTCTCCCATACTGTAACAGCCCAGGCCCGTCGCACCAAGATATTGTTCGCTTTGGCAGCCGGCATGCCCTTAGGCATCTGCCCCTCACGGATTTAAAACGCGTCTTGGTAGGGGAGGTATCCACACCCTTATAAAGGCATGCTTAGTTCCCCTCCCCACCAATGTGGGATGTTACAATCCTCCCCCCTTAGGGGACCAGCGTCTTCGCTGGCACACTGGCCGATGACTGGCTCTGATACCATCTGTAACAGCCCAGGCCCGTCGCACTAAGATATTGTCCGCTTTGGCAGCCGGCATGCCCTTAGGCATCCGCCCCTCACGGATTTAAAACGCGTCTTGGTAGGGGAGGTATCCACACCCATATAAAGGCATGCTTAGTTCCCCTCCCCACCAATGTGGGATGTTACACATACCAAGAAAAATTGGTGTTGCTGGTGTGTTTTTGTATTTAAATGAAGTTTTGATTGCTATACGTGAGCTTTTTCGCTTCCCTCTTCCTTTTTTAAGATAAAATAATAGCCAAACAAATATTTTGACAAACAGATTCACCAAAATAAATAAACAACATGAATTAAACACCACAAATGGATTATACAAATTATGTATGTAAATGGTGATTCCATCAGACACAATCAGTTATTAACTTTCAGAAATTGGGGAATAGTTATTCAATAACACCCCCAAATCAAAACACCATTTTCAGATGCCCATCATTTATTATAGATCATTACTATTCAAACTCTTATGTTTTCATTATCTACCATCGTCGCTTTGATGTCCATGGTGTAAATTTATTATACAATTGGATTTATTAAAATCAATATAAACCCTAGCATTATACAGATCATTCATTTTAAAACTGAATTAACCACCATAGATTAAGTAAATTTTAGTAAAAAGGAACATAAACACCTTTTATTGCGATAGATTTCTTTCTACTTTGTGTGTTGTTACTGACTGGTTCATCAGCTTCCTCTATAAGATTCTCTGGAACACAGGTAGCCGCTGCAATATTACGCCAAAGAAGCCCGAACAATGTATGAACACATAATCGACATTCAATCATAAAAGAAAATAAGGGGAAAAACTTACTGTCGTGTTTTTGCAGTTTATCCGCCATCGTTGCTTTTGATTCTCGGTTGTTTTAATCCAAAAATTTCAAAAGATTTTCGCCGAATCACTGCTTTTTTTGGGGAGCTGATTTTTCGGTGGAGTGGTTTTACTTCCGCCAATTTGAATTCGCTTATTAGAAAGAATTAAAACAAATTAATTGAGACGTGATTTTGTTTTTGACTATTTTACCCTCGCAGCCACACGCCCACGATTCAATCGCGCCTAAAATGGGAAACATTTACACATTACACACCTCCTTGATCTCGGCCGTTGATTTCTAGATCGGACGCCCCTGGTGCGTCCGTAGATGATGTAGGTTTTTTATGTGATGTAGCCTAACTCTCCTCTCTCTCTCTCTCTCTCTCTATATATATATATATATATATATATATATATATATATATATGTATAGGTGAAGTTCAAATACAAAGTGATTTTCCGTGCGAAGTGTGCGAAGGGATATTGATCCTTGATTTTGATAGATCAGTGTTCCAGATCTAGTTAGATCTAATCTAAATGTGAAAAGAAAAAAATAAGCGTAAAAGAACCTGGAGGGGTAAAATAGGTATAAACACATTTTAAGTTTTCCCCATCTTTTTTAAATGTCTATAACTTTTTTATATGACTTTAGTTTTTTTTTAAATTACACCATAAAATCGAGCATTTAATTATCTTTCATTCGAGTATAGTATTGTTGTACTTTTTTTTAAAGAAAAAAAACTTTTTTTAGAACTCGTTATGTATCCTCGTAACGTTTGCGTGATTTATGAAATAAAACATGTGTGATTATTGTATTTGGTGGCAAAATGGTGGTAATTGCCTTTTTGACACCATTTTGCTACCAAAACATATTTGGTGGTAAAATGGTGACAATTGCTTATTTGCGTGTTTATGTATAACTTGCGTGATTATGACATGTACATTTTTCACAACATATTTTGGTGGCAAAATGGTGACAATTGTTTTTTTTACACCATTTTGCTACCAAAACATATTTTGGTGGCAAGATGGTGATAATTGCTTATAAGAATAAAGCTTGTGTGATTATCTACTTGTGCAATTATGACCTGTACATTTTTTACAACTTATTTTGTGGCAAAATGGTTGCAATTGCAAATGAAATAAAGCTTGCGTGATTATATATATTTTTTCCACAACCTATTTGGTGGCAAAATGGTGACAATTGCTTATTTGTGTGATTATGTATAACTTGCGTGATTATAACCTGTACATTTTTTCACCACATATTTTTTAGGCAAAATGGTGACAATTGCCTTTTTTGACACCATTTTGCTACCAAAACATGTTTTGGTGGCAAATTGGTGACAATTGCTTATGAGAATAGATTATGACTTGCGTGTAGATAGGTTCACAATATATTTTTGGTAGCAAAATTGTGACAATTGCCCTTTTGACACCATTTTGCTACCAAAACATATTTTGGTAGCAAAATGGTGAAAGTTGCCATTTTAACACCATTCTGCTACCAAAAACACGGTGGCAAGATATTACGTGATTATCAAAAGCGGGCGGACAATTTTACTCCCCTTCGCACACTTCGCACGGAAAATACCCTTTGTATAATAAATTTCCCATATATTTATATATATATATATATATATATATATATATATATATATATATATATAGGGTTAGGATCCTGCGAAAACACATCTTTTTGTGAAAACTGCGAAAACACATATTAAAACTCACGTAACTTTTTCATACGTTAACGATTTTTCATAAAGTTTGCGCCAAAAGTCTTAGAATTACATTATCTTTAAATCTGGAGCAAAATATTATAAAAAAAACTGAACGTTTTTTTTCCCCTGTGATGCACATGTGCATCATATAATTAAAAAAAGTTGTAAATTTTTTTCTTTAAATCTAAAGATAACACAACTATAAGATTTAGGGTGCAATTTATTTTTAAACTATTAATGTATATCACATGTATGAGCGTTTTTTTTTTTGGTATGATGCACATGTGCATCATTCAATAAAAACGCAAAAAAATGATGAAAATATATGACATATGGTGCGACTAAGAAAAAAAAATATTAACTCATACTAAAAGTATGAGTTTTTTTTTGTGATGCACATGTGCACCACACAAAAAAATATTTTAAAAAATAAAAAAAGCGTTAAGTTAAAAAAAGCGTTAAGTTTTTTTAAACTTTTATAGGATAAAAGATAATATAATTTTAAGACTTTTGGTGCAAATTTTTTTAAAAAATATTAACGTATGAAAAAAGTTATGTAGGTTTTAAGATTTGTTTACGCAGTTCTCACAAAAAAAGGGTGTTTTCGCAGGATCTTTCCCCTATATATATATATATATATATATAGGGTAAGGATCATGTAAAAACCACATCTTTTTGCGAAAACCTAAAAACTAATACTAAAACTTCATAACTTTTTTCATACGATCATATTTTTAAAAAAAATTTGCACCAAAAACCTTAGAATTATGAGTTCTTTAATTCTGGAAAAAATTAAAAAAAAACTTTAACGTCTCGTCGTTTTTTATTAGTGCACATGTGCACTAATAATAAAACTCATACATATAGTATGCGTTAATGTTTTTTTTAGAAAAATCACATCAAATACGTTATAATTTTGTTAGTTTTTCGTGGTTTTTTATTAGTGCACATGTGCACTAATAAAAAAGCACTTTATATGTGTCGTATACATTAATATTTTAAAAGAGAAATTGCACCATAAATCTTATAATTGTGTTATCTTTAACTCTGAAAATATATTAAACGTTTTAAAATTTTTTAAATTTTATGCTACACATGTGCACTATAACTAATAGTTATAGTGCATATGTAGAATTATCATTAGTTCTATGAATATTTTAGTTTTTTTAAATGTTTTTAACCTAAACAATATGTTTTCGCATGATAATTCTCATTTGTGTAGTACTAATGAAAATGGTGCACATGTGCACTAATAATACACATGTGCACTATTTTTTTTCTTTCGAAATATCAATTTCTTTTCCAGAATCAAAGACAATAGAATTTTAAGATTTTTGGTGCAAGTTTCATTGAAAAATATTAACGTATGTAAAAGTTATGAAGGTTTTAGTGTTAGTTTTTAGGTTTTCGTAAAAAAAAAGAGTTTTCGCAGGATCTTTACCCTATATATATATATATATATATATACACACACACACACACACAAAGGAGAATGATCATTTGATAACCAATTGGTTTTGAAAACTTTTGAAAACCATTCTAAGTCACTAATTATATATAGGAATATCCTCCCATTATTTTGAGTGGTCCCTATGTAAGGCCCCATTTCGTTTAACAAGTTTAAACGTCATTAGAAAATCAGAGTTAGAAAATTTCTTCATTTAGTTAAGAAACTTCACCCATCATTACCCCTCATTTACATATCATAGTGTAAACACAATCAGTTTCATCACCATATGGTTACAAAACATTCATTTCATCAAAACATGACATGTAGTTCCCAAAATATGTGGTGTTCGGATCCATAGCCATTCGATTCGATCTTGACCCGTTACTAAGTTCTACCTGCCAAAAACACTAGTAACACATTAGTATTAATGGCACATAACAACTTTCACCACAAGACATCAATTAAAAACAAGAAACAAAAGGAAAATTTTGGACAGTTACTCCAAGCGCATCGCTTGGAGCTCCTGTTGTCCCATGCGATACGCCTGGAGCCAAATTTCAAGGGCTCCAGGCTGTATTTTCCATACTTAGCCTTTTTTCAGCATTTTACATCTTGGTTCTTTTTTATGAGTTTCAATGCCATAGTTGATGCCATGAACTCTCTAATACCTGCAATCAAGAGGACTTTACACCATTCACTAAAAACATATTAGTTTCACGAGTCGGGTATTGATGACACCTTACCCAACCCGTTTGATCCGCTAACACATTAATCATCTAAACAACTTATAACACATACTTTCTCTTGCAATTGTTTCATCATATTATTCCTTTGGCACCTAAACATTGAGCCAAACAACTTGATCACACGTTAGGACCATTTTAGGTCTATGAGCCAAAATCATCTTTCCGCCATTATTCAGCTCAACCCATATGGGTCACAATCATCTTCCTGCATCGATTGGGTCATGTATCATGACTAACATCTCAAATTCTCAATACTACCAATCCAATCACTTTGACACCATCTGATGCTAACATCGATATCCATTTGCACCTCACTATCTAATGCACATAAGTAAACCGCTACATGTTACCTTACAACTTTTAGTATAACACACAAAAGTTATATGCATTCAGCTTATCCCTACGGGTCACATTACAGCTATTAGTCTAACACATAAGGGTTATATACCTTCACCTTTACCTTTACGGGTCACATGACAATCTACCACATGATTACACATACATCATCTTCCCACATTGCCTCCTACGGGTTCGTTCTCTAGCATTTTGTCCAACCGGCCATTTAACACATTCTTACGCTTAACATGTAACATATATACACACAATCATAATCCAAATGGGTTATTTACTGCTAATATACCCAAACGGGTCACTCATCACAATCACACCCAAACGGGTCACTTATCGCAATCAAACCCAATCGGGTCACTCAACACAATCAAACCCCAAACGGGTCACTCTTATACTATCCTACACTTCTATACGATGTTATAGCCTTCATCTAACTACAAACATCCTATATTGTTTTACGCACCGAACATCATATAATCATCTATGTTATTCCACTAACTCATAATTCATTCACGGTCAAATCACATAATAATATATATGAAATTGAGACAAACTACTTTAACCACTTATATGTTACCTCGAATCTTTCATTTTCGCATTCCTTGACGGCTTGAACTTCCACCAACTTTACCTATAAATAATTAAGCATTTAGCTTAACAATTCACAACTTGATCAAACATAATTCTCAAGCATTATACCACTTTTAATCCCATCAAAATAACCCACTTTCAATTTCAACATCTCTTTTAGGCATTTTCACAAACACTTGGTGTGCATTATCACAACAAGCATATTTCAACTTAGATTGCTTATGTTCCAAACCAAATCTTTCATAACACTTTAATATCTCATTCTATGAATCTTATATACCACAGTTAACACATTATAACTCAAATTAGTATTCAATCTTGCCACTACATCTTGGATAACAATTTTCCCCATTAAATACCCAAAATTCGTATTTATGGTTTCACCCTCCCAAATCTTCATGTTAACACAACAAAACTTAGCATACAAGCTTGTATAACCTCACATAAACATTATATAACATATTAGCCCTAAAATCGCAGCCTCAATCACGCATTCTACCATAGATTTCGAATTCCCAAACATGCAAGAAGATGAGGTTTTTCTACATAACAACTTACAAGAATTTAGGAAGGTCTCTAGCTTCAAGAATCTTGCAAAACCCCTAAAAATCGCAGCCTCTTTCCTTCCAATTGAGGATCACGAGCTTTTGAGGAGGATGGGGGTGGAATTCGGTTCCCAGCAACAGAATACGACCTCCCCAATTGCTTTTCTTTTTGTTTCTTCAAGTTTCCTTTAAGTGCATACTGCCCCCCTCTATAATGGCATTTTGCTAAGTTTTAACCACTAACTTATATTTCACATATAACACCCTCATCTTCCTTGACTAGTACATTCAAGCACTAGCCACCTAAGTATACAAAACAACTTCACTCCATTAAACATGTCGGGTTACTATTAAACCGCTCATACCCGACCCATACTCGCAATGGAATAATATTTTTAAATCAGTTCGGATTTCGGGATGTTACACCCTACCTAAAAATGAGTGGCTTAGAGTGGTTCTCAAAATTTCTCAAAATAAAAAGTTCTCAAATGAACCTAATATATAGGGTTAAGTTCAATGGAAAACTAAGTTTTAGTTAGAAAACTGAAAAACCAAACGAAAACTAAATTATATGAAGGATATTTAGGTAATTTTGGTGTTTCTTTTTTTTTCCTTTTTAAATTTCCGTGTCTATCCACCTAATGGCCACCTAACGACCTTTAAAAAAGGTTTTTTTTTGTTCGTCCGACTATGTTGCATATATGCAACATATAAAATATACAATCTTGCATATATGCAACATACTAGGTTGCATATATGCAACATTGGTAGGGTTATAATACAAAATACTTTTTGCGTGAGAAGTGTGACAAGTAGATGATGTGTTAGATATTTATGCATGGTATTGTCTTTTTATTATATCTTTTTTGTAAATATAAGACAATATACATATTTTTTTTCCATTTTAAAAGGTCATATATTTATCCAAATTGGAATTATAGGATAACACAATGTAAACACAATGTACTAATATCCTATCACAATGTCTTTTTAAAAATTCTTAATAAATGGTGTTTGGTGGCGTTTGGAATCCAATGAATGATGTTTTCTATTTAGAATTGTCATATGTTTGCCAAAAACACAATTAAAAGATAACACCATGCATTAATATACAAACACCATACACTTCTATAGTCGAGCTAGTAAAACGAGATATCCTATTGAAGTGAACGTTCACAAAGATCGGGAAGTAGTAGCTGTAAATCTATCCACTCGTGTAGTTTTAGGCCGCAGATGTCTACTTTTCTTTAATATGGAATTCAAATCAGATCCTAGAGTTTAACCACTGGGGGAGAGTGGGTGAGCTTGCTTTCGAAAGTTTACAGTTTCCCGGCTAAAAATAACCCGCTTGTTTACAGACTGAACTGATCTATAAAAAAAAAGACAGAAGCGAGGAAAGGCCCCTTCGCAGCTCTCTCTGTTTTTTCCCGGGATTTGAACCCACGTCCGACTACCTGTTGTTGAACTATAAAAGAGGCCGCTCTACCGCTGAGCTACCGAGGTGGGGCTTAAGACGGGAAATCTAAATCGGCACACACTTTTTTTCATTCATTAGCTGTAACCAGCTGAGCTACCTGGACCTCTTTCCTAAAATATGCTTTTTGCTTACGCTTCTTCGTCAAGCTTTCGAGCAGAATAGAATATCCATACCTTTCTTTTAGTAGTGAATGAGATGCTTGACAATAACGCTAAATCCAGACATTTAAGGTGTAACACAATGCCTTAAGTGTGGGAGGGCAGCCTATCCGTATCCCTTCGCATGGTCGTTCTATCACGAAGTTGGCAGCGGGAGTGGGACGAGAGCTCGGCTGCGAGTATCTCCCTTTCGGTGACCTGGGACAGGAGACGATTTTCTGAGTTTGCCTTGTTGGCATGCTTACAAACACCATACACTTCTCACACAAAAACTACTTTGTATTTTAACCAAACGATATGCAATATATTCGGACGGACAAGATGAAAAAGAAAAACGTTTTTTTATAAAGTTATCATGTGGATATATATGAAATTTAAAAAGAAAAAAAAGAATATCAAATCACCCAAATAACCTTCATTTAATATAATTTTCCTTTGGTTTTCCAATTTTCCAAATAAAAGTAGTTTTCTAAACAACCTTACCATATTTGATAACTTTTATGAAACAATTTTGAGCCACTAATTATATATAGGGGAATCTCCCCATGAATTTGAGTCCCCCCCCCCCCCTGAAAATGAGTGACCCAGAATCGTTCTCAAAAGTTCTCAAAACAAAAGGTTTTTAAATGAACATAACCCTATATATATATATATATATATATATATATATATATATATATATATATATATAATATAGGGGATGGATATAATGAAAACCTCTTTGAGTTGGAAAAATCGTGGAAACTACCATAAAACGATTTGTTTTCTTCAAATTTTTTGTAGTGATTATATGTGTTAATACAAGCCCTATGGTGAAAAAAAATAATTTCTGAAATATGATGTTACGTCATGTTACATATGTAACATTTACCTGTTACATATGTAAAATGCCTTTTTACATATGTAACAAAATCTGTAAAATAAAATTTTTTTAAAATCTCTACGTGTTTTTTTATTTTATTTTTTTCACCAAAACAATCAAAAATGAATTTAGAATCTATAAAAATATACATCTAAAAAAATAACAAATTTTGAACGTCTTTTTTAGCCGGTTAACTTCTTTTTGCGAAAAAATCGGTTCTTAAATATTTTTTTTTTTAAAAAAAATTACTCGGCGTTTTTTTATAAGGGGTGATTTTTTTAAGTTAGAGAGTCACCATAAAAAACTCGGGACAAAAAACGAATTTTTTAGCTTAGTTTTCACGGTTTTTCCAACCCGGAGAGGTTTTTATTTTATCATTCTCCTATATATATATATATATATAAGAGAGAGAGAGAGAGAGAGTTGGGTTAAAATACAAAGTAGTTTTTGGGTGAGAAGTGCATGGTGTTATCATTTAATTAATTGTATTTTTGACAAACATATGACAATCCTAAAATAGAAAACATCATTCATTTAATTCAAACACCATAAAAAAACCATTTATTAAGAGATATTAAAAACACATTGTGTTATGATACTAGTACATTGTGTTATCATATAATTCTAATTTTGATAAATATATGACATTTTAAAATGGAAAAAAATCATGTATAGTGTCATATATTTACAAAAAAAATAATAAAAAGACAATACCAAGCATTAATATCTAACACATCATTCACTTCTCAGACTTCTCACGCAAAAAGTACTTTGTATTATAACGCTATCCTATGTATATATATATATATATAGGGGATGGATATAATGAAACCTCTTTGAGTTGGAAAATCGTGGAAACTACCACAAAACGATTTTTTTTCTTCAAATTTTTGTTGTGATTATACGTGTTAATACAAGCCCTATGGTGAAAAAATCAAAAAAACGCATAGTAGTTTTTTTTTATAAAAAATTCCGAAATCTTACGTTACGTCATGTTACATATGTAACATTTACCTGTTACATATGTAAAATGTCTTTTTACATATGTAACAAAATCTGTAAATAATTATTTTTTAAATCTCTAGGCGTTTTTTTTTATATTTTTCACCAAAACAATCAAAAATGAATGTTGAATCTATAAAAATATACATCTAAAAAAATAACAAATTTTGAACGCCTTTTTGGGCCGGTTAACTTCTTTTTGCAAAAAAAAAAATCGGTTCTTAAATATTTTTTTTAAAAAATTTACTCGGCGTTTTTTTCAATTTTTTTCATAAAGGGTGTTTTTTAAGTTAGAGAGTCACCATAAAAAAATCGGAACAAAAAACGAATTTTTTAGCTTAGTTTCACGGTTTTTCCAACTCGGAGAGGTTTTCATTTTATCCTTCTCCTATATATATATATATATATATATATATATATATATATATATATATATATATATATATATATGGGGAAGGATCCTGCGAAAATACCATTTTTTTGTGAGAACTGCGTAAACAAATCTTAAAACCTATATAACTTTTTCATACGTTAATATTTTTTTAAAAAACAATTGCACCAAAAGTCTTAAAATTATATTATCTTTAATCCTATAAAAGTTTTAAAAAATCTAACGCTTTTTTTTTATTTTTTTAAATATTTTTTTGTGTGGTGCACATGTGCATCACAAAAAAAACTCATACTTTTAGTATGAGTTAATATGGTGCACATGTGCATCACACGGGAAAAAAAACGTTCAGTTTTTTTTTTAATATTTTGCTCCAGATTTAGAGATAACGTAATTCTAAGAATTTTGGCGCAAATTTTATGAAAACTCGTTAACGTATGAAAAAGTTACGTGAGTTTTAATATGTGTTTTCGCAGTTTTCACAAAAAGATGTGTTTTCGCAGGATCCTAACCCTATATATATATATATATATATATATATATATATATATATATATATATATAGGTTGAGGGTAAAATACATCCAGCAAAAACGCTACATCCATTGCGGATTGATCTGGGGCGTCCATCAAGATCATCCAACAGCCAGGATCTATAGTGTTTTCGCCTATGGTGTTTTTTTCCCCCACCAAAAACGCCATAGGCGAAAACACCATAGATCTTGGCTGTTGAATGAACTTGATGGACGCCCCAGATCAATCCGCAGTGGATGTAGCGTTTTTGCTGAATGTAGGATAACTCGACTCTATATATATATATATATATATATATATATATATATATATATATAGGGAGATGATCATTTGAGAACAAATTGAGTTTGAGAATTAAAAAGAATAATCTCAGCCACTAGTTTATATATATGGAAACCCCCCCCCCCCCCCCATGAATTATAGTGGTCCTTACATGAAATTAGTGGTTAAGATTTAGTTCTCAAAGTTTCCATTTGAACCTAACCCTATATATATATATATATATATATATATATATATATATAGGGTAAAGTTCAATGGAAAACCCCACATTTTTGAAAAACCTGGAAAACTAGTTACACCAGTGTAACATTAGTTCTAAACAAGAAATTGCACCTTATTTTTACATGTTACATCAGGTGTAACATACAACATAGTCATTTTTGTTACACATTAGTTCTAAAAAAGAAATTGCACCTTATTTAAACATGTTACACCAGGTGTAACAGTCATTTTTGTTACACATGTGTAACCATCACCGCTATATTTATATATGTGTAACAATAATAACTAGGTTTTATGGTGTTATACGCAAAAGAGAGATGAAATGGAGAGATACATAATAAAATTCAAATCAAAGTTGGGCAACTAAAAAATATTATGTAGGTATTTTACTAAAATACTCAGGTTTTCCGGGTTTTCCAATATTTAGGAGGTTTTCCGATAATCCTCTTCCAACACACACACACACACACACACACACACACACACACACCATATATATATATATATGGTAAGGATCATGCGAAAACACCTTTTATTGCGAAAACGTGAAAACCAATGTTAAAACATACATAACTTCTTCATACTTTAATGTTTTTCATAAAATCTGCACCAAAAGTCTTAAAATTATGTTATCTTTAATTCTGATTTTTTTTTTTAAAAATTAACATTACGTTTTTTTCCGTGTGCTTCACATGTGCATCATTATCATTAGGGGGAACGGAGTGGGCGGCAAAAAAGTCGCGGCGTCGGAAACTTTCTCGGCAACACCGCCGCCACCCCCTCGGCGTTGGCAAAAACTTCAATTTGAAACTTCTGGATGCCGATGAAACTTTGTTTCTTTCAATGCTCAAGACCGTTGAACGGTCATGTTTATTAAAACAAAAAAAAATTATATAAAACCCACCATCTACACACACCATTTCTTATCTTTTATAAATCTCTTTCACTCTCTTCTACACCAAATCAAACTTCTTCCACACTCAAACACTTCAAACACCTCCATGGATCGATCAAACCCAAGCTCTTCGAAGGGTCAATCCAAAAAAAAATTGCTACCACGTTCGTTAAACCCGCAACAACAAAGAGACGCGATGCCACCACCATCTTCAAACCCCATGAACTACCATTTCTACCCACCTTCTCCGGGTATGCCGGTTCAAGTCGAATCTGGCCGATTCGTCTTACCCCAACCGTTTAACGTCCACCAACCATACCAAAACCAACAATTTCGTGAAAAATACTGTGACCCCCATCAAGAAGACGACAACGACGACGACGAAGATGAAGATAATGTCCAACAATTTTGTGAGCATCAACATTACGTCCATCAACAACAATACCAACAACAACACGCCGACGATGATGATGATGATGATGAAACCGTACCCGAAACTCAAGCAACAACACAAAATGTTTCGGGTCGAGCGGCATGTGTCAACTAGACCGGTGCCGAAGAGGCATGTTTGGCAAAAGCTTGGCTCTTCGTTTCCGAAGACAAGATTATCGAAAACCAACAAAAGTCCGATCGTTTTTGGGCTCGAGTTCTCAAACACTTCAACCAACAAAGCGGTGGTTCAAATAGAACCGTCCACCAAGTGAACTCAAAATGGAACAAAATGTTAACGAAGGTTAACAATTTCAACGGGCTCTACCAACAAATGGTAAATATTTAATTTTGAGTTTTTTAACTTATAGTTTATTTATTTTATTTTTTTCACTTTATATATTTTTAAAAATGTAGAATCTTGCTCGGGCAAGCGGGTCGTAGTATGGCGATGTTTTGAATAAAACTCACTCCCAATACAAGAAGATTTACGAGAGGAACGGTTTCACCAACATGGAAGCGTGGAACGAAATGAAGGACCACTTGAAGTGGGTGCCCGTTGAGATGGCTTGTGGTCAAATTGGAGAGTCGTCCTCCAAAAGGATGAAGAATATCGAGTCGGGCCAATATTCGACTTCAAATGACTCTCCTAGGCATGACATGCCCGACTTGAATGAAAACTCCAATCCAACACCCCCAACTAGAAAGGGGAAGAAGTCGGCCGATTCCGCGTCAAGCACAACAAGTTTGGTTGACGAGGTTAGGAATTTCAACCTCCTAAAACAAACGGATATGGAACTAAAAAGAGTTGAACGAGAGGAGATGAAGGTGGCTAGAATCGAACGAGAGAGGTCGTTTAAGTTGGCAATGGACCGACAAATAGAGATAATAGAGACGCAAAAGGCGATTCTCGAACAAGAACAATTCGACCGCGACGTGACGACTTTTACAACTCCACACAACCAGTACACGGGATCCTTTTTGCAAGTCAAACTCGCCCAAAAACGAAACATAGCGGCGAAATATGGTTGGGAGTGTGACTTTTAGTGTGTTTTTTTTATAAATAAAAGTAATGTAGTCTTTATTATGTAATGTTTTTTTTTTAATTAAAGTAATGTAGTCCTTTTTGAATCTTTATTATGTAATTTTTTTTTTAAATGTAGTCTTTTTTTTTAAATAAAATTAATTACAAAATAAAATAACTCAAAACATTAAAATATATTAACCTACAATTCTTCATAATCCTCACCACTCCTTTTCAAAATCCTTCAAAATCCTTTAAAATTCTACTTCTTTCTCTTTCCTGCGTGACACACTCCTAATGGTTAATACCAATCTTCAAAATCTTCAAAATTCTTTCACTCCCCCCTCCCTTAGGCTATCCGTAGTGGATGGAGCCCCGGGTGGGGGGTTATGCGCCATGTGGCGGATGACGTGGAAATGGGGGGTTATGAGGTAAGGTGTGTAGTGGGGGGTTATGAGGATGGGGGTTATGAGGTATGAGGTGTACCAATAAGAAAAAAGCAAAAAAAAAAGAAAAAAAAAACCATGAAAGCTCCTCCTTCAACGGCGCCATTAACATGGCGCTCCTTCAAATTTTAACTAACATGGCGCCCCGGGGGGTGGGTAGGGGCGTTATGAGGGGCGCCATATTAGGAAAAAAGCCCCCATAACGCCCCATTACGGATAGCCTTAGTACTACACAAAGACGAATTATCATGCGAAAAAACACTCCTTATGTTAAAAACTTATAAAAAACAATAAAACGATTATGGCACTAATGATAATGCTACATAGTGCACATGTGTAACTTAGATTTAAAAAAAAAATTATAAAATGTTATTTTTTTTCTTTAGATCTAAAGATAACACAACTATAAGATTTAGGGTGCAATTTCTTTTTAAAAATATTAATGTATACCAAACGTATGAGGTTTTTTTTTTGGTGTGCTACACATGTGCATCATTAAAAAAAATACAAAAAATAACAGAAATATAAGATATATGATGCGACTTAGAAAAAAAATTATATTAACATATACTAAAAGTATAATTTTTTATGTGCTGCACTTGTGCATCACACGAAGAAAAAAAAACGAAAGATTTCTTTTTTTTAAATTTATTTTCCATACTTAAAGATAACATGATTTTAAGACTTTTGGTGTAATTTTTTTAAAAAACATTAACGTATGAAAAAGTTATAGAGGTTTTAATATGTTTTTTCGTGTTTTTGTAATATATATGTATTTTCGCATGATCCTAACCCTATATATATATATAGGTTTATATATATATATATATATATATATATATATATATATATATCCTTTCACACTTAGATTTTAATTTAACTATTAATTTTCTACCACGATACTTATTTCACTTTGTACTTAAAAAAAATATTTGTATTTGAACTTTTAATTATTTATATAAATGAAAGATCCGGTACAAAGGATTATTTTCGTGTGAAACGTGCGAAGGAATGACGGTGTGACGCATGTCTAATTACGTTTATACGCGGAGGGCCCTTTATGTCATTATACATATGCAAAATAATGACAGAATGGTTCCATCATTTTATGTGTCGTGACTCTTGGATGCGTTATAATATTCATCATATGGATGAAATCATTTAAGTTTCTTATTTTTTGACATTTTGAGATATGCAATTCAACTGAAGACGGTTTTAATCTTAGACTAGTTATTTTGGAAAAGTTTAGTTGATAATTGACTTTATTCTTGCGTGATTCAAACACAACGCTTGCATGATTTAATTTTATTCTTGTGTTATTTTTTTATATGTACGTAACTGGATTTTTAATGTTTGTAATGTTGTAGTAATATAATTTGATAAATTTGTTGATGCGTGATGAATAAACGTATTTGGCATTTTTTCCGGAAAAGAAAGCTTGCGTGATTAAAATAAATTCTTGCTTTCTAAACTGGTTGTTAATTTATGTATATTTTTTTTTTTGCTGAATATGTTTGTGTTATTGCTTATCATGTAACAGTAACTTTAATTGATGTAACTTTTCGTTGCGTGATTAAAAATACCTTTGTGTTTTTATGTAATATAACTTGCATAATTATTTTTTGTTCTTGCGTAGTTGTGGAAGTTTCACTTTTTTTTTAATAATGACTCAGTTAGCTTAATTGATATTTTTTAAGTTCTTGATGTTTAATAGCGTAAGTGAGGAATAGTTGAAGTTTTGTATGAAAATGAAAATATGTTATAAAGAAAGATTACAAGATATGAGATGCTACTCATATGCTGATAAAAAAGATATTTTCATATGGACAGAGACATTGAGGGCCTTGAGTATGTTAGCAATTGCTTGCATTTGTTCGAGATCGGATTTGTCCCTTTCTATCATGAACAAAAGGACAAGTTCACGAACATCACTCTTGGGCAAAGACAATAGTTTATTCTTCACCTGATCCCTTGCTTGCGTGATTTCTTTAAGACTTTCATAATTTTGTTTCAAAACATCTATGCGCAGCATTTCTTTGCTGAATTCCAGCATGATCTCTGGTGTGTGCTGAGGTGTTCATAAAAATATGACAATTTTTCAAACCTTTTTGGCAGCTTTAAGTTTTTAAATTTATAATACATGATTTACTTGACAACTACCATTTCACCATATTACATAGGCAA
>JBCNJP010000231.1:79729-116791 GCA_039602395.1 Deinandra increscens subsp. villosa | reverse complement strand
GGATCGTGCACGTTGATCATGTTCTTTAAGTTAAATCACCGACGTCTAGACTTACATGCAAATGCTCGTGTAGTGACAGACACACCAACCCTAATTATGTGTTTGATGTAATGCAATGCTTGCATGTTTGTAATAACGTTCGTAGTAATGTAAGTTCGTAATAACATGTGTTTGTGTTAGCCATGGATCACCTGTAATGTCGGGTTGTCACAAAAATCGAGCATTGGAAAAAAGTTGAAGATTAAAAAGAAGAAATTTTGAACGTTAAGGCCTAAGTGTATCGCGTAGGGAAGAGAGGTCCCCAAGCGATACGCTTGGGGAAGGAGTAGTCAACAGAAGTCAAGTTGGCTAAACCCGACTAGTTTGTCGTGATGTGGGGGCACGTGTATCGCCTGGGACACCAGACCCTCCAAGCAATACGCTCGGAGGGGAAAATCCGCAAACCCTAAATTTTTACTTATAAAATCATGTTCAAGGGTTCTATTTGATATATCTTGACTTTTGACACAAACCAGAGCTGTGAGTGATGAATTTGTAGCCAGAGTTCAAGGGAGAATCAATCGGGAGCATTGGGGTGAAGCATTCGACACTAATTTTGGTTTTCGGATTCTTTACCTTCATTGTTTTCTTATCTTCTTCTTAGATTATACTATGTTTTCAAGTAAAGTTATCATTTTTAACTGTGTTCTAGATATGTCTATGATTATTGGCTAAGTAATTTGTACCACTTAGACCAATGGACAACTAGTTAATGTTTTATGACTTTTCTTGGTTGATGACAATTGTTTGTTGGATTGATGTCTATTGCAATTCCTCTAATTTTCTCTAAATGTTGCATATGCGTATTTCAATTAGGGTTTTGATTATCAGTTGATGTTGTGTTGCCTTCGAATGTCTTTCGGGTTGGGTAATTCATCCAAAGTTGTTTGCTTTAGGGTTAGCATCTAAGGAACAGTTTAGGAGATGTCCCGAACTATAATATTGATTGATAATTGTTATCTTGATTGTAATATTCTGCCTTATCTAGAACTTAAAAGGGGATAGATTTGTCAATTAGTTGGGTTGGTTAATTGTCTAGGTAAAAATTTTCCCAAAAGGAAATTCCTTAGGTGGGTTAGCTAATTTGCTAGTTGTGTCAGTTATAGTAGTTAGAGGTAGCTCCAATTGCTCTAGGGTGCCTTAGATTAGTTCGATGGTGGTTAGGGTAGTTGAACTAGGAAGAACTTAAAGGGTGAACCATTTGTTCGAGCGGTAGAATTATCAGTTAGGAAGTACTTAAAAGGTGAACTAACTAACCAGTGCGCGTTTTCTAACCTTCAGAAATCTTTTCAGTAATGTCCGGAGAGTGATTCGGGGGCTCGTAGGTTTTCTGTAGGTTGTATCTTTAGAATCGGGTTCCCTGAGTTTTGTCATAGCCCAGGGAAATTGTTAACATTAACTAGGAGTCTAGGTCTACGTGGTATCTCTCATCATTTTTGGTTTTCATCTCTAGGTTCTAAGTTTCAGTAGGTTGCTTTTCATTTTTAGTAAGTCTAGTTCTTACTTAATTTTAATTTAGTAAATTTGGTTAATTTAATTAGTTAACTAATTCTCCAAATTAAAAACCCAAATTTCATCAATTTATCAGTATTTCACATTTCTTAGTTAATTTTTGTCTTTCATGTGTCTCTAGGGTTCGACCATGGTCAAATAAGCTATTATATTTTTGACAGGTTCACTTGACTGTTGAATCAGTCTAGTTTTAGGTTAATTGGGTTTAATTTAGTGTGTCTAGGTCTAAGATAATTTTAGCAATTTTTATAGATCGAATTAACTTTGATTTGTGATTTAGGTTAATTGTTTGCTTTTTCTTTTTCTTTTTCTTTGTTTCTTTAGGTTTAAATTTATCTTGTTTAGGTTTTAATTGCCAGTTAATTTGTTTTCCGCCCTATTTTCCTTTAGTTACTTTAGGGTTAATTATTTCTTTTATTTTTCTTGCACAAGTTTATGCCCCATACCCGTTATCAAGGGTCACTTGAGTTTCCCGCTACGTATGATCCTGAGAGAGATATCCCCGAGCGCATTCGTGAGCTTCATGAGCGTTTGAAAACCTTTCTTGATAGTGAGGTACACACCCCTGAACTCGTTTCGTGCACATTTAAACCTATTCCATTTCCTGATTTAGATATGATTGCTAGGCGTACTGATCATGAAATTGCTAGTGACGGTGTCGTAGACGCTAGGTATTCCATTGCACCAACCACTATTGCCAACACTGCCAATTGGCAAATTCCATCCCATGTTCTGAACACCCTAACCCAAACTATTCAATTCCATGGCTTAGAGAAGGAGGATGCACCCGCTCATTTATCTCGATTCGTGCGTATCTATGACACTTTCGGTTTTAATGGTGTTCGACCTAATCCGTCTACCTCCACCTGTTTCCATTCTCTCTCACCGTCGGCGCTGCTCTTTGGCTTGAGACTTTGCACACGAACTCCATCGCCACTTGGGCCGATCTTCAAGAGAAATTTATAAAAAAGTACCATTCGCCCTCAAAAGCCGCACGGATCAGGGAACAAATTCCTTCCTTCCACATGACCTTGACGAACTGTGTTATCTCGCGTAATATCATTTCAACACCCTCTTGAGTAAATGTCCGCAACACAGTTTGACTGACTGGGCCATAATCGAAATTTTTATAATGGCCTCACTTATGCGGTCCAGAAGGAGTTCAATATTTCTGCAGGGGGACATATGATGGAGAAGCTGAGCATAGATAATTGTAAGGGTTTGTTCAAGAGTTTCGCATTAGTTGTGCAGCAAAACCCCGTGATCGTAAGGCCACTGTAGTTCTAACAAAATCTACACTTTCCACATCCCGGGGGGGGGGGGGGTGGGTGGTTCACCACGTGAGTTCTGACACTGCTACCCAGGCTTAGATAAATGTGTTGCAGAAGCAGCTAAAGGACATAAAACTCAAATAGCAGGCTAAATTTGAGCTGTGTCGTGGTATCTATGATACCATCGACTGCCCACTTCCACCTAGGAGCAAGTGGATTTCATATCTAACCGAAACACAATCGGTAACTCTTTTTAGTCGGGATGGAGGACCAACCCTAATTTTGGTTGGTGGGGTGGCGTGAACCCTTCGGGTTTTCAATCGCGTCAAAACTAGGATAGTGGGAATGACACGGGAGCACCTAATAAGGAGATCAAGGATATGCTGGTTGCGCAAATGCAACTGCTAAATCAAATCGCGACTAGAGATCAGAAGACACATCAAAAGTTGAAGGAACATGATACTCTTTTTAGGAATCAACAATATGCGTTCCTAGACTTACACGTTCCGTAGGAGATATTTCTAGGTAGGTGTCTAAGATAACGAAGAAGGGGAGATCATTTTCAGGTAGTACACAGGTTATCCCTAGTGCAACTCTTAAGGCAGTAACTACACATAGTGGCAGGGGCGGAGAGCGAGACCCACCGACAGAGGAGGAAGAGCCAATGGACAAGGAGATTGAGATGGAGACACTGGATGGGAGGGCACACCCGAGGCTAGTCACAACAAGTACAAAGCCATCCACCAAGTCTCCCGCACCTAAGGCAGTAGAGAAAAGAAGAAGATGTTTAAGGAGAGAGAGCTAACCACTTAGGATCTGAGGCGAGTCCCCTACCCCGCCGTCTCATCCAATAGAAGTATGCGAGAGAGTACGGTCAGTTCTTAGACATGTTCAAACAGCTCAAATCTTCCGTTTGTTGAGGCACTCCAACAGATGCCCAAATATGCTAAATTCTTAAAGGATCTCCTATCCAATAAGAAAAAGCTGTAGTCGCTCTCGACCATTACTCTCGATGACAAATGTTCTGTGGTGGTCCAGAACAAGCTACCGGAGAAACTGACTGATCCAGGTATTTTCACAATCTCGTGTTTGTTAAGTAGCTCGACTCTGAACCACGTGTTGGCGGATCTAGCCGCTAGCATCAATCTACTACCCTATTTGATTTATGAAAAGCTAGGCCTAGGAGATCCAACCCCTACACGCATGAGCATTTCCTTAGCGGACCGGTCTGTGAAATATCCATGGGGGGTTGTGGAAAACTTATTGGTGAAGGTTGATAAATTCATTTTCCCTGTGGATCTTATGATTTTGGACATGGAGGTAGATGAAATTTCCACTCATCCTAGGACGCCCATTTTTGCGCACCGCCAAGGCATTTATCGATGTCTATGACGGGAAGATCACACTTCGTGTAGGGGATGAGACAATCACGTTTGATATAATGCAGTTCATGAAACACTCTTTAGGCCAGGACGATTCAGATTACTTCATTAATACTTTTATTTCTCACATGTATCGTTTCCTAGATTATATTTGTGGGGCTGATATGGTTAGGAGCAAGAGCGAGTCCTTAGTTAGCGAGAATCAGGAGGTAGAGGATGAGGTAGTTGAGGAGAGTCATGAGGTATTTTAGGTTAGTGAGAAGGAAGAGTCGGGAGAAAAACCGCTTGTAGGGGAACCACCCGCATTAGAGCTTAAGGAGTTATCGTCTTATTTGGAGTACGCATTTTTAGATGGTGATTCCCAATTGCCCGTCATCATTTCTACTCGATTGACGGAGGAGGAGAAGTTGAAATTGAAATTGATACAGGTGCTTAGGGAGCATAAGCAGGCGATTGCGTGGAGGTTGTCGGATATCAAGGGTATAAGCCCTTTGTTTTGTACGCATCGCAAACTCATGGAGGATGATTATAAACCTGTAGTTCAACCCAAAGGCGATTGAATCCAAAAATGAAGGACATGGTGAAAAAGGAAGTCCTCAAACTGCAAGTTGCCGGGTTGATTTATCCGATTTCAAGCTCTACATGGGTTAGCCCGGTTTAGGTAGTTCCGAAGAAGGGGGCATGACGATTGTGATGAATGAGAAACATGAATTGATTCCGAGTAAGACCGTCACAGGTTGGAGAGTTTGTATAAATTACCATAAGCTTAACGATGACAATAGGAAAGATTACTCCCCCCCCCCCCTTTTTTTTGTGGTAAAGGGTTACCCCAGTGATTTTGTATATATATACCGCCAAACAAAACAAGTAGTAAGGAGAGTCCTTACTAGTTCATACTAGGGAGATGCCCCTGAGTATGTGAACACAAACAAAACAACCAAAATAGAACCAGTAGAAAAACAAAACCACCTAGCACTACACAATTAGGAAAGGAAAGAACATAAGGGCTACGTCATGGTAAACTAGTTGTCCAACACGTCAAACTTCCAAGAACTCAAGATCTGCTCCACCCCAGTGGTCTTCTTACATTTTGATCCAAGAAGCCTGCAACGAACCACTTCAGTAACCAAACCTGCCACGATGTTAGGAGGACGAGCATAATTATTGAAAATTCGATTGTCTCTCTCTTGCCAAACATAATAAGCAGTAGCATGAACAACTGGATAGTCAATAACAGTCTGAATAGAGCGCAACGGTCTACCCTCCAAAGAGTTATAGATAACCATCCATGAGGTATTATCACGACCCAAACTAGTGTGAGCCACAACCAGCTTCCAAACTTGGAAAGTAAAAGAACACTCAAAGAAGAGATGATCACAAGAGTCATAAGTGAGTGCTATAACACAAGAGATAGCACATCATATTAATATTCTTACGTCTCAAGAGATCCCACGACACAATCTTAACTTGAGTAAGCTGTAAGGGAATAATTTGTGGCTTGTGTATTAAATCATCACCTGGCGGACTATTTTGAAGGCCTATGTGATAGAATAGGTGAAAATTAGTTGGGTTATCGGTATATTGGGTCATTGGGCCAATTTAGACATGTTTGGGCTCATTTAGAATGAGTTTAGGTGGAGTTTTATGGGCTTATGTGATCCAATACGGGAATTTTATGTTAATTAGGGTTACCAAAGATAGATTAGCTTGTTTTCCAAGCTAATCTCCCCCTATATAAGGAAGATGTAAGAACTAGTTTAGGGTTGTTGATTCTAGGGTTTCGTGTGGGGGCTTTTGCGGATCAAGTGTACACCGAATTCACTTTGTGAATTCGGACTTAAAGTGTGTTGGTAATCGATTCCTATTCAAGCATTCATCATCGGTTTGTATTTTTGTTTACTCGTTTCATTAAGATTGCTATACTTTTCGGTTTATACTTGAATCACCTCTAGTCACCGGATTCCGCACGGTGACTATAGGCATTGATATCGCGTGAGGGGCTTAATTGATCTTTACAATTGGTATCAGAGCCAAGAAGCGCGTGTTTCGTGGCTCGCACGATATCGATTCAAGATCATACTAATGGTTTGGTGAGTTTTTTTTTGTGGATTTTACAGGTTTTCGATTTAGAAACGGGGTTCTCGATCCAACTAAAGTGCTTTTGTTCAAGTTTTTATCGGTATTTGGATTCGAGATCTAACTTGTGTGTTTTATACGAGTTTTTGATTGAAAGGAGTGAAGAAGGTCATGTGATTTTGGTTTTAGTAAAAATCATTTAATTCGTGATTTTGGTCCCTCATTTTCGATTGAATCTTTATAGGTTTTCGATCACCTATTAATGTTGGAAAGTTAATTGATTGTGTTTTTTTTTAAATTCTTGACCTGGGGATTAAGTAAACTGGTTTTCGATTTACCTTACTGGTTATTCGATCGAGTTTTATTGTTGGAAAGTAAATTAGGTATGAGAATTGAATTACAATCGGACCATTGAATTCATACGTGAATTGAAGTTCTACAAAATTACAAGAATGCCATTGGGATTTAATTAAATTGTGTGATCCATATCAACCGGTTTTTGAAGCAGTAAACGGCCGCTCATTTTAAGTGGGTGCAAATTAATTTTAACGGGGTTTTAATCGTTGAATTTTTGCTACACCTTGTGGAGTAATTCATTTTTTTATTTTCATATTCTTTGCACCAAGTGTTTCAAGGTGTTACTAACGGTTTTGTTTGTGAGTGTCTTGTGATTTTTTTTCATGTTTTGTTCGTGGTATAGAAGCAAGACAGTTCAAATACTCAAGCTTACCGGTTGAATTTGTGGCCTCGACCGACTTTCAACCGGATTCATAAGCTTTCCGATCGTGTTTGTGACTTTCTGATCGACTTTTCGATCCGGTGGTCACTTCTCGATCCATACTTTTCGATCAGCACGTGGCCTCGTCCCGAGAAGCCTGATCGAAAAGTAGCTTTTCGATTCACTGACCTTTTCGATCGAGCCGAACCTCTGCCTGACCAAAAAGTAGCTTTTCGATTCACTGACCTTTTCGATCGAGCCGAACCTCTGCCTGACCGAAAAGCCTCTTTTCGATCGTTCCTTGGATTTTCGATCCAGATACTCTCCGATCGGTTCCTCTTATTTTTTGATCTGTTCCTTCGATCGTAAACACCTTTCCGATCCATCACACTTTCCGACCGAGAAGCACTTTCCGACCCATTTCTTGTCCTGTCGAAAACTCATTTCCGATCAAGCCTCATCAACTGAAAACCTTCTTTTCGATCAACCTTCTCGATCTATACCCTGTCCGATCGAAAAACACTTTTCGATCCATACTCTCTTTGATCGAAAACCCACTTTCCGATCGCAAACCCACTTTTCGGTCCAATCAGTTTTAAGTTTTTGACACTATTATTTGAATAGTGATTTTTCCGTTTTTACAGGGTTTGCACTTGAAGAGGATTCAAAGTCGATGGCAAGTACTCAAGTTGTTTCTCCTGCTGTTGATGATCAAGCTCAGATATGTTCGAACTAGGCATGCTCAGAATCGATCGAACAATATAAGAAACAGTTTCGAATTGAACAAAGAGACCGTATCAATGCAGAGTACAAACTAGAGAATCATCTAAAAGAAGTTGAACCCAACAAAAAGAAGTTAGAGGCTGTAGATGAAGAACTCAGTCGGCAGAAGTATCTTTTCCGAACATTCCGCGAAAAAATTGCCAAAGAAGAGGAGGAAAAGCGGAAGATCAATCATGCTGATAGATCATGGGTTTGTAATGGCGAAGAATGCTCAAATCCCACATGTTGTGCTTTGATTAAAGAATGGGAGAGCAAGTTTACAAACGAATGTAAGAATCATTCAAAAGCCACTTGGGAAATCAACAACTATAAAGATATTGCAAGGGTTTATAGAGAAAAGTTTGAAGCGATTAAAAAGGACCTAGTTAAGTGTCAACAAGATAAGAGTGATAAAAGCACCCTTTTAAGAGTGACTGAAAGCAAGGTGGAAGAATTGACACAAGAACTCACTGAACTGAAGGCAAAGTTTAATTCTACTGAGATTGCATTGGTGAAGCATCAAGTTTTACAAAAGAAAATGATGGACTCTCACCATGCTTTATTTAAATCAGAAGATCGACTCAAGAATGTGCAAGAAACATTTGGTCTCGGGGATGCAAACTTTCCTCCCCCACTACAACATGAGTACATCAAATTGCCCCAAACTGCAGAGGAAGTGTTGAAAGAGTCCCTTAATGAAGCAAACATGGTTTATGGGCCTCAACCTGTGCGTGAAGATAAAAAGACAGCCACAGAAGCTTCTGAGAGTGTAGGTTTCAAGTCTAATGAAGTGAAGAAGGCTACTGAGGTGAAAACTCCGGTTGCAGATGAAAAATTGAAACAGTATCCAAAAATTTATACTGTTTATTTCAAGGCTGTAGATGAGGTGCAGCGGGAAAAGGTGATCATGACAACAAGACCCGAGGGAAAGATATTTATGACATCTGGGTCTATGTTTGACCAAGAACCAGATGCTGGTTATGAACTACCATCCTTCTCCTCCAAGTTCAAAGGCTTGGGATGCGTCAACAATTTGTCATGTGACATTAAGAGTGTAAGACCCAAGATCACCATCAAGCATCCAACCTCCATCCCGATTAAAGATTGAACGACCCAAAACCACCATCACGTCTTCAACTGGGCCATCTGCAGCTTTGAACAGTACAGGTGAGCAGAAGGGGGTTCCAAAGTCTCCTATTTCATCAGTTGGGTCATGCAGTGGCAATCCAGCTATAACATCAAGCTGTCAAGTGGGTCGAAGAGCTGAAATGTCTTGTTCAGCTCAGTTTTCTACCAACTGGAGATCTGGATTCTGCCCAAAGATGCAACTAAGTGTTCATGCCTCTTCATCAAATTCATACAAATCAAATGGTCACACATCTGACTTCTACTTGAAGAAGCAGACCTGCTTTAACTGTGGCACCCCTGGTCACATTGCTCGTAACTGTTTATATCGACCCTACGAGCCATATTATCCGAAAAATCAAAGTGTTTCATCTCAGGAATCAGTTAAGTCTAAGCCAATGAAGGTGCAACCACCTAAGGCAATGAAGACTGTTTCTCCTAAGATAAAACCCTCTGATCAACATTGGAGCACTGCCAAAGAGCAGAGAAAATTTTCTAATCAAAAATATGTTTTTCCAAATCATAAAAATTTTCATAAGAAGGTGAAGAAACCGATTTCAAAACAACACAATGCTGAAAAACCTAAAGTTACCCCTCCAAAGGTAACTAAAACTGTTTTGAAAAGGAAACCTGAACTGAAGAAGGTTGAAAAACCTAAAGTCACTCCTCCAAAAGTGACTGAAACAACTCTTAAATCACCTCAAACTTGGAAACCTAAATCAAAGGCAGCTGCAACTCCAATTCTTGATGTCACAAAGGGGATGTTTTTAAAAGAGATAACTTTCACTGACTCTTCAGGTATACCCAGAACCACAATGGCCTGGGTACTTATGGCTAACTGATCTCTCACCTTGTGCAGGAACAGTCAAGGAGGACTTTCATTAACCTTGTTTGTTTGTGATAGTGATTATTCTAGGCACAGGAGAGGAGGCATCTCTTCACCACATGACAAGCAGATTTTAAAGGGGGAGTATGTTCTCCTTGTGAGAGGTAAAACAAAATCAGCATAGAGAGGTAACATTGTCTGACTTGGATATTTCTTGATCAAATTGCAGGTGATATGACACTGTTTGTAACAAAAACCCAGTTCTAGAAAATTTTCAAAAGATAAACTTTGAAGGTTAGCTTGACCAGTTTTAGTAGTTATTTAGTGTCAGTGTGTTCACAAAAAATAATAATAATAATAATAAAATGTGTTGTTAGTTAAAAATCAAAAAGCAAGGGGAAGAATAGAAATGTGAAAAAATTGGCCCCTCATTTGCAAATTATTGTGCTTTTTAATTTTTAATCGTTTGTTTGTGTGTTTGAGAAGGTGGGAAGTGAAATAAATTTCCGTTTTGGAGATGGGTGACACGCGTAAGGCAGATGTGAAAGGCATGATCCATGGTGATATGCTGGTAGGCTCGGCTCTTAAATCTGAAAAGGTATGCGTTACACATTTAAAGATAACGTATGGCAGTTTGTTGGGTTACAGCACTTAGGTTAATTGCATTTCTATTTGACTGCATGTTTAAGTTCCCGATACACACGCTTGTCTCCAAGAGTGTGAAATTGAGCTCAAAAAGTCGGTGTCCCCTCTGCTTTGCGTGAGCAATGACCTGGGGATGCTTCGCGTGTATGTAAGGCTCTCCTCTGCTTTGCGTGAGCAATGAACTAGAGTTGTTCATACATACGTGCTTCTAGATCATCAATAAAAAATAAATAAAATAAATAAATAAATAAATAAATAATATACACCCAAAAGATGCCAAAGAGCACATCAAAAGAGACCCTCAAGAGTCCAAAACCCTCAGCCTTTGTCACTGATGAGAGCATTATTAAAAATGTCTCAAAAATTCAGTTGACCTTGTATATTATACCCAAAAATCTATCTGATCTATTCTTTCTTTTCTCAACCAAGTCTCGAGCTCAGTTTTAAACTTCTGGTTCAGGTTGTGAAAATATGTGGTAGGGAATTTATATGCTTGATAGTGTGTAATAACATGTACCTAGGATTTGTTGAAACCCACTTGCTGTTCATAATTAATGCACCAATAAAAGATAATAAAGTGACAAACAACCTGATTAAGAAAAGGGTTAGAGTTTAAAGTGGATCAGTATATTGGCAATCACCTGGACGTGGTCGAGTAACAGAAACTGAAAAGGGTTCCTTGGTCAGATTCATATGGTTTGATCCCAAATAAAACCTTCTCGTTTAAAAATTTGGTATGTTTGTTTTATTTTTATTTTTCTTTTGAGTCATCTTAAGTTTTTATTGTTTATTTTTTCAACCATGGCCAGGTTGATTTGAGAAGTTTAAATAAGTTTTTTATGGGTTTTGTGCAAGAAGGTGTGACCTCCCCCTCGGGTTCAGGGGAAGTTGTTTGGTCAAATAATGCTAACTCGATAATCAGTCATCATTGTCTGGTTAGTGTTTGTTCCATGTTGTGCATGTCAGGTACAATGAGATGTCATGGAGAAGAAAAGTCAATGAGTGCTGCTACTGTTCGTGTTGAGGAACCAGCCGGAAAAGGACTTACCCTATGCTCAGGGGAAGTTTGTTGGTTGTTCAAGTAAAGCTTCCAAAGACACCGTTTTCAAGTTTAAGGAAAGCTAATTGAAGAAAAGATGCAGAGCAGTCACAACAAGAAATTCAAGAATGCCAAGACAGAGGGTTTCAAAATTTGTCCTCTGAAGTCACAAACAAGTCAAGACAGTTACTACTGATTCAGCAATGACTCAATAGTTTTCAAGAAGAAGTAAGTATTTGAGAATCCTCCTCTCATTACTTGTTCATCATTTGCAGTTCAAGCTGATGCTGATAAAGAGAAAGAGCCATCAATCATCCCACATGCTGCCCAATGAAGATTGTTAAAGAAAAGAATCTTCATCAACCCATGATCAAGCCAAGGAGAAGACTGCAAGTCTGAAGATTAAATGTAAAAGACATTTAATATCACAAGCCAATGGGAAGATTGTAAGGGAATAATTTGTGGCTTGTGTATTAAATCATCACCTAGCGGACTATTTTGAAGGCCTATGTAATAGAATAGGTGAGAATTAGTTGGGTTATGGGTATATTGGGTCATTGGGCCAATTTAGACATGTTTGGGCTCATTCAGAATGAGTTTAGGTGGAGTTTTATGGGCTTATGTGATCCAATACGGGAATTTTAGGTTAATTAGGGTTACCAAAGATAGATTAGCTTGTTTTCCAAGCTAATCTCCCCCTATATAAGAAAGATGTAACAACTAGTTTAGGGTTGTTGATTCTAGGGTTTCATGTGGGGGTTTTTGCGGATCAAGTGTACACCGAATTCACTTTGTGAATACGGACTTAAAGTGTGTTGGTAATCGGTTCCTATTCAAGCATTCATCATCGGTTTGTATTCTTGTTTACTCATTTCATTAAGATTGCTATACTTTTCGGTTTATACTTGAATCACCTCTAGTCACCGGATTCCGCACGGTGACTATAGGCATTGATATCGCGTGAGGGCCTTAATTGATCCTTACATAAGCAAGCGTTCATGCATAATCAACCTCACAATAAACGCATGACGAGGAATACACTAGGGAAACCAAATAAAATTTACCCAAGGGACCTCCACCCCTCTACCAAGAATAGAATCCCACACAATAGCCGAAGAGTAGTCATACAACCTGTCCTTGTGCCTCCATTTCAAAACATCATCAATAGCCGACTGCACTCGAATAATCAAGGACTCGTTTAAAACAAGAAATATGTCAAACCAACCATTAGGCTAATTACAACCCTCCTGGTCAAACACATCCGCTACCATGGTGTTAGACGTGAAGCCAGCTGAAAACATAGTACGAAAGGAGATGTACCGGCACAATTGACCAGATGCCGTCCACTTGTCGAACCAAGCAAAGGTGCTCCTACCATTACCAATAACATACCAAACTAACTGGCGGATAGTAGGACGGATAGCCATAATTTTCCTCCAACTCCAACTCTAACAACAGCTCGCAGGACATCTGCAGTGCGATTCCTGATCCTATAGGCATAAACCCAGGCAACCCAAAGCGAGTTGCGTTTGGTGATAATACTCTAGACATGGGAAACCATCAAGGCCTTGTTCATATCATTGATCCTCCTAATACAATACCCCCTTCAGCCTTAGGAACACACACCTGCTTCCAAGAAACTTTAGCCATCCCTTTCTTAAAAATACCTTGACTCCACAAGAAATCACACATTTTCGTCTCAATCGAAGCAATGGTACAAGACGGGAGAATAAAGACCGAATCCCAGAAAATATGGAGCGAAGACAAAACAGAAATAATGAGTTGCACTCTACCCGCAAAGGACAGAAATCTACTTCCCATTACCCTTTATTGATCAGATATTGGAGCGTTTGTCGGGTCAACAATACAATTGTATTCTCGATGGTTTTTCTGGTTATTTCCATATTTCTATTGCACCACAGGATCAGGAGAAAATCACCTTCATATGCCCATACGGTACCTTCGCGTGTCGTCGTATGCCATTTGGGTTATGTAACGCTTCGGCCACATTTCAGAGGTGTATAGTGGCCATCTTTCAGGACATAATGAAGACTTCCATGGAGGTTTTTTTGGATGATTTTTCTATTTTCGGGAGTTCTTTTGATCATTGATTAGGTAATTTACAGAGGATATTGGCTAGATGCATAGAGACCAAATTGATGCTAAATTGGGAGAAATGTTATTTCATGGTCACTGAGGGTATAGTTTTAGGATATAAGATTTCATGTGCAGGCATTAAGGTTGATAGGGCTATGATTGAGACGATTAGAAAACTTCCACCACCAAATAGTGTCAAATCTATTAGGAGTTTCTTAGGTCACGCCGGGTTTTACCGCAGGTTCATCAAAGACTTTTCCAAAATCACTAGACCCATGACCCATGTTTTAGAAAAGATGTCGTTTTTGAATTCGATTAGGATTGTTAGAAGGCGTTTGAGTTTTTGAAGGAGAGGTAAGTGAGCGCACCCATCTTGATAGCCCCTGATTAGACCCTACTGTTTGAACTTATTTGCGATGCTAGTGATTTTGCAGTAGGGTCAGTTTTAGGACAACGTATGGACAAACATTTCCATACCATTTACTATGCAAGCAAAACGTTAGATGACGCCCAGGAAAATTACATGACCATAGAAAAGGAGCTTCTTTCCGTAGTTTAAGCATTCGACAAATTCCGTTCTACCTCGTTCTGTCCGGAACCATTGTTTACACCGATCACACCGCCTTACGATACCTATTTGCAAAGAAAGATGCCACACCGCGCTTGATTAGATGGATTCTTTTGTTGTCCGAGTTTGACATAGAGATTAGGGATAAGAAAGGGACAGAGAACGTAGCGGCCGACTACTTGTAGCGCCTTGAGGACCCCGAGAGAGAGAAATTAAGAGAAGAGAGCATTGGGGGCCGTTAGAGAGTGTTATGGCCACTGGTGGAGAGTTTGTTGGAGTGATGAGTGCAGAGGAGCAGGGCATGCCATGGTTTTCTTATATGGTGAATTATTTAGCAGATGGCATGTTGGTAGAGGGTATGACATCCCAATAGCATAGGAAGTTTTTGTCCGAATCAAATCATTACATTTGGGATGCCCTTTACTTGTTTCGGGTTGGGATTGATGGTTCATTTCGGGTTGGGATTGATCCGTAGGCATTATCATGAGGAATTGGTAGGTGGACACTTTGGGCCATCCTATACTGCAAAGAAGGTTTTAGATTCAGGTTTTTATTAGCAGACATTGTTTAAGGATGCTCATGAGTTTGTTAGGAACTGTGATGCGTGTCAGAGAGCATGTAATATCTAATCCGGAGTAAGATGCCCAAACAACCTATCCAAGGGGTTGAAGTGTTTGATATATGGGGCATTGATTTCATGGGTCCATTCCTCGCATCATGGGGGAATTGGTACATCCTCGTTGCGATTGATTATGTTTCTAAGTGGGTGGAGGCTCAAGCTTTACCTACTAATGATGCACGAGTGGTAGTGGGATTTATGAAAACATTGTTTAGTAGGTTTGGAACCCCTAAGGTGTTGATTAGTGATAGCGGAATGCATTTTTGTAATGCCTAAATGGAGAAAGTGTTAGCGAGATATGGAGTGAATCATAGGACATCACCGCTTATCATCCGCAAACAAGTGGTCAAGTGGAGAACGCTAACAGAGGGGTGAAGAGGATCTTAAAGAAAACTATCGGTAACAGTCGCAAGGATTGGTCCGATAAGTTAGATAATGTGTTATGGGCTTTTTTGACTGCTTTCAAAACACCCATACGAACCACGCCCTTTATGATGGTTTATGGGAAAACGTGTCATCGACTGGTCGAGTTGGAACACAAAGCGTATTGAGCTATATGATCAATCAATCTTGATTTAGCCAAGGCTACTAAGAACTGGTTCTCCAAATCCATGAGGTAGAGGAGTTGAGAAATTAGAGATCATGGGGTTATAAGGAACGCACAAAAGCGTTGCATAATAGTAAGTTGAGAGGTAGTAAAGAATTTAAGTGTGGGGATAGAGTGTTTCTATATGATTCGTGTTTTAGACTTTTTCCATGTAAGCTAAGATCTTGGTGGAGGGGACCATACATTGTGAAAGAGGTGTTCCCGTATGGAACAATTGAGCTAGAATCGGATAGTGGACTATGGAAGGTGAACGGTAACAGGTTGAAGCACTACATCGGAGGACTGGTTGTTACGGATGAGGAGATCGTGGTTCTCCACCACATTGATGAAGAATGATTGAGGAGGTAAGTACCCGGTGGAAATCAGAGTTGTATAGTTTGTACATTGTTTGCATGCTTTTTTTTTCATTATTTTTGCGTGTTTTGCTTTCTGTTTTCTTGTTTTTTCGGTTTGCGTTTTTGTATTTGTTCGTTTTCAGGGAATTAAAGAATGCTGGAAGCGCAAATTCATGTGAAATTGAATTTCCAGGTATGTTTTGGTTCATATATAATCGTTGGAACTTGAAAATGGGGTGATGAAAAATCATGAAAAACACTGAAAATAGATTATGGGAAAAACTACTTGGATCCTTAGAAATATCACTCCAAGCGTATCGCTTGGGTTAAGCATTCTTCTAAGTGATACGCCTGGAGTAAAGGGGAAGGAGCCGGAGGAGCTTGGCAAGCATATCGCTTGCTGTGAATATCTCCCCAAGCGATATGCTTGGGGACTACAAGATTTTTAAAAAGGTATCCCACTGGTCCCCCATTACTCCTCCATCCCCAAACCACTTTAACCTAATTTTCACAGCCCACCACCGACGCGATTCACTACCACCATCCACCATTCCTGTCATCTCTACACCACCACCGCCCTACCTACACCGCGATCCACCCACCACCATTCACGCTGCCGCCCTTCGCTCACCTGCAACCCAAAGATTCGACCACCACTACCACCTGCCACCCGTCGCGACACACCACCACCACTGCTCCAGCTCCAACCACTATCGACCTCCACCATAGCCAAAGCCACTGTATCCGCCACTAACAACAACAACCACACCCGCAACCCTCTGCCGCCACCGGTTGCGATGCCGGACCACCATCAGAGCGACCACCATCCAGTTTTTCTATACAATTTAAGTGAATTTCGAGATTCTAGGTACTTCAATTTTGGTGGTCTTTAACCCCCCCCCCCCCCCTAGTCTCGTTTAAAATAGATTTGAATTCTTTATCTGGATAGGTGAGACCGTTTTTTATCCTTAAAATTTGATGTTTTCGAATTTTTATCCTCTGTTCGCCAATCTTTTGTGTTACTTTTTGTACTTTTTACATATTTTTTGGGTTTTATTAAAGTTAGGGATTGGGCATTAGCTACTGAATTATCTGATACTTGTTAAGTTGTTAGAGTCTGTCCCATTCTGTAAATAGAGCATTGAATTTACTGATCTGCTATTGAGTTATGAACTTTATTAACTTTTTTTTATTTTGCTTATGTAGAATTATGAACTGAGATAAGATTATTGTTTTAGTTTGAAAGTTATGTACGATGGGTGCGTGTGATGGGTTCGGGCTGGATTGATCCATTCAGTATCTATATAGAATTTGATTGGGATGAATGTTGAGTTGGCTTAGATGTTTTGTTTGGTTGTCAATAGGTTGAGGGATGGTTAAGAGCTGTTGGTAATATGTAATTGGTCAAATTTCACAAGTTTTGTTCAAAACTGGTTTGGACGATAAACGAAGGGGTAATGCCTAATTTTTTCTTAATTTTTCTTTTCTCTTGACTTTCAGTAGGGTAATTTATTTTAAGTTTTGCTTTTACAATTCAATTTTCTTTTATTTCGTTTATTTGAAAAAAATCAAAAAATCAAAAAAAAAATACTGTGATGATTATTCTTTGGATTTTACTGTGACTCTGTGATCGCAGGTACGGAGACTTTTTCTAGACGTTCGAAGAGGAAGAGAAATACGACGAAGACTTATCACAACCAACCGACCATTCAGTATCTAGCCTCCGAGGTGCTACCAGATTACATGGTTGAGCCGCCACCAGTTGCGGACCGCCGCCTAGAGGGTCACACCCTATAACAGTTTAATGGTAAGTACGAGGCAAATAGGTGTGAGATATTTGTTGCTCTGGCCCCGCTCCAGCACATAACTGTTGATTAGGAGTTGATGGACACATTGGGAGCGAGGGCCACGCCGGAGAAATTGTTAGAAGACCGCTGGAGGAAGGTCATATCCTGTGAGGAGCTGCAGTACCGAGAGCTTAGGTTTGAGTTCCATTCCACTTGGAAATGCAATCCGAAGGAGTTTGCTTCGCCGGTGACTGTTTTATTTGTGTTAGGGAGACGCTATTCGAGATGAGTATACCGTAGCTTGCTATAGCTCTAGGGTTTTATACTGCGGACGAGGTTGCTACTGGTGAGTTTAGAGTAAGTCTGAGGGGAGTATCCAAGGCCGCCACGAGCTTATATGTCAGAGATGGTCATTTGCATGATTTCTGGGAGACGATGATCGGGACACGCGCTACTGCTACGCTGGTTGCTTGTGCTATCTGGGATCCATTTCTTCTGTATGCCCATAGGATTTTGGCGTGTAATATCATAGGTAGGAGAGTTGGGGTTGACAAGGTCAACCTGTTGGGTTTGTTTTGTCTGCGGTCGCTAGTTGAGGGATATCCGGCCAACCTCGCGATGGTATTTCTTCATTCAGTTGCTCGACCCCAAAAGGGGGGTGTAGAGGCGAGGTTGGGTCTAGGACCTTATATTGCACGATTGGCAGAGCATTTGGGTATTTTTTTATAGGTATCGGGTATCACATTTGACGACGGGGCCACTGACAGTTCCATACAGCCTTGAGGACATGAGGAAGGCTAGTTTGTGTCCTTTGGATGACCCTCCTCAACGGGTAGATTTCGGAGCGCCGGTTAGTCGTAGGATTCTGATGAGGGGTGAGAGACCACCAGTTGACAAACCAGTTAGGGAGCCACGGGATGAGCCGTTGACATTGGAGTCAGTGAGGGATGAGCTGATTGGTAGGATGGATGTGCATGACATGGCACTTAGATGTTTGTTTACACTGATAGGATTTGAGATCCCTGATTTCTTCAGTCAGCCTGGGGGTGATGTGGTTGGTGATGCTAAGGATAAGGAGCATGTTGATTCTAATGGTGATGAGGAGTAAAGTTGGACTATCTTGACATTAGCAACCACCATTTGATCGGTTATTTCACATTTCTGTACTTTTTCCTTTATTTTTTTTATGATCATGGTCTGTACCTAATATTATGATATACTATACTTGGGAATTTGTATGGGGTTAAGCGGTTGGGCGGTTTGATATATATATGATGCTGCTGTGATTTTGGTTGACTTGTTTGTTAGAAAAGTGAGTTGTATGTAGCCACTTTTGTTCGTGACTGTTATACGCATTTCTGGAGTTTCACGAGGATTTCTAATATCACATTCGAATTGGAGGGCGAGGAACAAGACTCCTTTCATTCATGCTAATTCATTCAGGGGAGTTTTTTCCATTTTTATCTTTTATTTTCATCTTTATTTTATTTTACATTTTGTCTTATTTTATTTTATTTGTTTATTTTTGTTTATTCTTCTTCTCGTTGTTTCTCGACTCACATTAGGGACAATGTGAGTTTCAACTATGGGGATGAGAGACTACGTGTCCGTATCTGAGTTATTCGATTCAGGTTTTGGTTTGTTTAGTGTGTTAATTTTTGAAAAAATACTAAAAAAAAGTTTGAGAAATTGAAAAAGAATTTTTCTGATTAAATCTGTAGCTTAAATTGGAAAATGATAGTACAATCGAGTGTGGTTATCTAATTGAAGTGCTTAAATGTTAAATATAATTAATGAGTTGAAAGCAGTTCTGGTTAGTGATGTATTGGTAGGCTTAGCCGACTTAGAAGCTTAATTATCATAATTGTGTCTGAAATTTAGATTAAATGAATAAAAGCAGGATACTTAGTGGGTTCCCGCCTTAGATTGAACAAGGATGCCGAAACTGTCAATAACAGAAGATAGGTACCTTAATATTTTCATATATATTTGTCTCTTAAATACTACCACGCCTTTGTCTTTTTACGAAAGTAAATTCGATTTTGGTGGCGCTTGCATATGTCCATACTTCATATATTCTGAGCGGTTTTGTTACTTTTGTAATGTATGCCAAGACCCATGTGTTTCCCTTCGGGATAGTGACTTGAAGGATACACCTCTATGTTAGGTATATTTAATTGATGTCTATATGCTACCCATTGGGATAGTGACTTGGTGGATGCATCCATGAGCTAAAATTCGGCATTTTTGAAAAAAAATTGCTCAAATAAATCATCAGTTCATTCATTTATCCACTATTTTTTGGACAATTATATACTTAAATATTAGGGTAGTTACACCTATACGGTTTAAACTTGTTCCTTGATATCATGAGATAGGATTAGAAAGATTTGTGATGTTTGAGTGCAGTATCCATTGTCTTAATGATAGGGTTAAACAAATAACTGTGACGCTTTGGGGGGCTATAAAAGTGGGTGGTTGGGTTTAATCGGATCGAAATATAAATAATTGCTACCAGATGTGAGTATGCTCTTTAGGGGGCTATAAAAGTGGGTGGTAGGGTTTAATCAGATCGAAGTATCAATAATTTCTGAGGGGATGTGAGTATGCTAATTGAATTAATAAATTGATAAATTGAAAAGGTTTTTTTTTTTTTTTGGGTAAAGGGTTACCCTGGTGATTTTGTATAAATATATACCACAAAAACGTACAAGTAGTATGGAGACGCCCATACTAGTTCATGTTTGGGATAGGCCCCAAAACATGTAAACACAAAACAAACAACAAACAAACCAACAAACATAGCCACCTAGCACACAACTAGGAAAGAAAACCAAACATTACGTTGTAGCAGTCAGACCTCTCGGATCCTGAATAGCCATCCAATTCTCCAAAATCTGCACCACCCTAGGGGTCTTCTTTAACTTCAGACCAAGCAACCGATTTCTGACAACATCAATAATCAATCTAGCCATAACATCAGGAGGTCTAGTATGATTATTAAAAAGCCTGCTATTCCTCTCTTGCCAGATATAATACGCAGCAGCATGCACAACCAGTTTATCAATCACATAAGAGAGGTTCCTCACCGGTTTTTATTTTCCAAGTAGTGAACCATATCAGCCCAAGTTGATGAACCCGTCTTCATAGTGGTGTAAAGATGAACCATCTGCCAAACCATAGTCGAAAACTCACAACCAAAGAACAAATGATCATGCGAGTCAAAAGCTTTGTAGCATAAAAGACAACACATCATATTCATATTTTTCTGTCTAGAGAAATCCCACTTCAGAAACTTATCTTGAGTTAACAACCACTCTCTCGTGATAAGCCACACAATAAACGCATGTCAAGGAATACAATGAGCGAACCAGACGAACTTCACCCAAGGGACATCCAACTGCCTAATACGAACCGTATCCCAGACCCTTTTGGAAGAGAAATCATACATCACCCCATCCGAAAGCCACCAAATCTGATCCCTAGAATCTTGATTCAGAGTAGTGGTGACAACTTCATTTAACACCGGATAGAGATCTAAGCAAGCCGTAGGCCAATTCCAACCATACGAGTCATGTAAGTCAGCCACTTTAGCATTAGAAGTAAAACTCGCAGAATACACAGCACGAGGAGAAATAAACTTACAAAGGGGACAAGAAGCAGTCTATTTATCGAACCAGGCCGAAGTGGTCCTCCCATCCCCCACCTTAGACCACACACACGAACGAACCTGCGACCTAATGGACATACTCTTCCTCCAGCTCCAGCAACAAACAGACGGACATTTTATCTCCCAAAAATTTATGTCCTTTATACGGTACGTTGCAACCCAAGACACCCAGAGGGAATCTCGATTTGTTACAATGCTCTAAATATGGGATGCCATCAATGATTTATTCAAATCATCAATCCTACGAATACCAAGACCACCCTCAGATTTAAGCCAATTATTCAGATTATGATTCCATTGCAGGTTTTTTCGGGGATGAAAAAATGTCAAGTGGAGGGATATTTGATGTGTTGCATAATACACTTGTTTTCCTTTACATTTTTATAGAATTTTATGTGTATTTTAAGTCGTTTTCATTGAGTTTTTGGTCGTTTACGAGTATTTGAGTCTTAAAGTGTGTTTTGTTGTAATTTTACGGTTTATGATTGGATTCCCGAAGAAAAACAAGCATTGGAAAAAAATTGAAGATTAAAAGGAAGAAATGCTGAAAGTTAAGCCTTAGGCGTATCGCCTAGGGAGGAGAGATCCTTAAGCGATACACTTGGGGAAGGAGTAGTCAACAGAAGTCAAGTCGGTGAACCCGACTATTTTGTCGTGATGTGCGGGGTGCGCGTATCGCTTGGGACACCAGAACCTCCAAGCGATACGCTTGGAGGGGAAAATCCGCAAACCCTAAATTTTTGCTTATAAAATCAAGTTCAAGGGTTCTATTCGATATATCTTGACTTTTGCCGCAAACCATAGCTGTGTGAGACGAATTTGGAGCCAGAGTTCAAGGGAGAATCAATCGGGAACATTGGGTGTAGCATTCGACACTGATTTTGGTTTCTGGATTCTTTCCTTACATTGTTTTCTTAGATTAAACTATGTTTTCCAGTAAAGTTATGATTTTTATCTGTGTTCTGGACAGGTCTATGATTCTTGGCTAAGTAATTTGTACCACTTAGACTAATGGACAACTAGTTATTGTTTTTTGACTTTTCTTGGTTTATGACAATTTTTTGTTGGATTGATGTCTATTGCAATTCCTCCAATATGCTGTAATTGTTGCATATGCGTATTTCAATTAGCTTCGAATGTCTTTTGGGTTGCGTAATTCATCCAAAGTTGTTTGCTTTAGAAGATGCAAAGCAACCCATGGTTTATAGCTACAAACATAGCTTCTCAGGATTTTCTACAAAAGGATACAAGTCTGTATCTTCCTTAATTACAGATGCATAGCTTTTATTGAAAAATGTCCTTTTAATTTTTTAATTCGATGGAGCATCTTCAACTTCACTTTTGCAAATTAGAGACAAAATTTGAAGCTGCAAAAGCAGCAGAATCAACAACAATACAACCAAGAGCCACCACCACCTGCAACCCAATTACCCAAAGGTACTCCTTAGGTACCAAGAACACCAAAAAGGACCCAAACCCAATAGGGCCAAGCTTTATGTCAGTAGATCTGATGGCATTGACGGGTCCGTTACAACCGAAAGGACCTTGAGCTCTTCAGCTTTCGAGAGCAGCCTGAGTTTTTCTATCGAAGATAATGAAAAACGGGCCTTCTCTGTTGCCAATAGCAAAGCGGCTTTTCTGGATTTTGTTATAATAGCAAAGCTTATTATAACTCTCAATTGAAAATTTGTAAACCTCGTCATGTATCCAAATCTCTTTCCTATTCAAGAAACACGCAGTGAAAGTTCAATGGTAAAAAAAAAGTGTAATTAACCTACTTCTTGTAGATAGAAGTCTTTGTGGCAAATTGAAGAGGCATCTGGGTAGTAGCCATTGATGAAACCAAAAGTGCCATTTTTTCTAATCTTTTTTATTTTTGTTTTCTCTTCTAATAATATACATACCAAGAACCTCAAATACAAGTAATTTCATTATCACTGTATTTGAGGAAAAGTGGTGGAAAGTAATCATCAATATATATATATATATATATATATATATATATATATATATACTAGTCGTGTGCCCGCGCGTTGCGGCGGCGACAGTGTATAGTGTGTTATTCGTCTTCTGTTCGCGCGTTGCAGCGGCACAACAAACTACAACGCAGTATTTGTTTATTTATTCGTTTGTTATGGCGGCGCGACATCTTTCTAAGCGGTACTCGTTTTCTGTGTGCGCGATACGACAACGATAAGACTTTACAACGTGGTACTCGTCTTTCTATCTGCATGATGCAGCAGCGGCGACACTATATAACACGGTACACAAGTTTATCCGCGTGATGCATCCGCGATGACAATCAACCAACACGGTACTTGTTTATTTTTGTTAGTTTATCAATCATCTCGTGATGTACGTTTGTTAGTTTTCTCAATTGTAGCACCGATAATGAATTACAAATCTTAATTAAATAATAACGAACACAAGAATAAGGTTGGATAATTGATCTAACGAACAAACATTTTAAAATCAAAAGGGTACTAAAATTACAACATCTTTTACTAACGGTTCCTAACTTTATTAACGCACATGTACATGACATGGGTACCATTCTCCACAACGATATCGTTAATATGTCATGGTTTGTTGAAAAATTGTTATTGTTACTTAAAAAGATGAACTTTTATAATGTTACATTTGTAAAAAAAAAGTAAAAAATAAGTAATAAGTACCGATTTAGATTAAACACTTTATTTATTGAATGGTTAAACACTTTATATATTGATATGTGTATATAAAAGTAGATAAGGCCTCTCCATATATATAACTTTTATAGCACATTTTAGGTGTTGAGTAACGTTGTTCTCCTCTGTTCGTTCTGATAATATCCAACATGAGAACTACTAAAATTCTTTAAATTCCTTAAATAGACTCCTAGCTGCACATTAATCAAATTTACAAAGCAGCGACTGATTTCAATGTTGTCAATGTGAAAAAGAATGAAAACTTGAAACATAACAGCAGTAACATGGAAACAAAAACTAAAAGTTAATGATTAGAATGGGTAGAAAAGTAAATTAATATAAGATGGTTGTTATGTAATAAACAGGATAAACCTACTGCTGGATTGATTAGGACATTAGAAGGTAAAGTTTTTTTTATCGTTGATCCCTTTTAATTTGTTATGTCTTTGTATGATAAAGAAAATATACCCACAGGTTTTATATGGATAGAGCACCTGTTACATGTAAGACCTACTACTCATGCATGCAATTTGGAAGCTTAAACATGAATGAAAGAAATAAGATATACTTAAACTTTAGGACTGTTGCAACAGAAACCTGCAATAAGAGGAAAAAAAAACTTACTCCTGTAAACTTAAACTACAAAAGAAAATATTAATTAGACTGAAAAACATCTTGTGATCAATTCACATATATTTAATAACCTTAAAAATAACATAATAAAGTCAGTTTCACTCTTTTCAAATACAAAAGGGTGAAAACAAATTAAGTCCATCAACATTGAAAGATTTGTTTAACTGTAGTTTGTGAAAATTTATATAATAGAGGACTATTTTCGATCTCAATATCAGATGGCCATTACTACATATATAGTTTTAGCATACATATAAATTTGCTGGTGTGTAACCATAGAAGAAAATCAATAAAATGGTTAGATACACCTACATCAGAGGAAATATAATTAGATAGTACCTACACTTCAACAGTACACTACATGAGGAGCTGACTAATATATAGTTATTGAAAAAACTGACCCAAAACGAATTATAAACATGTAAATCAGTTATGAATCTAGGATTTTTAGTTAGTGGAGTTAAATTGAGATGGTTAAAATGGGTCAAAATCAACTGATTAACAAAATATACTTTAAGCAAATCACCAACCGAATAAGTACTTAGAATAAACATATGAAGTCTCACAAAACTAATCACCAACCAATCAGCTTCTTTTTTGTAGATTCATCCAGTATGTTGTTGCATCTAGAATCATTAGAACCTGCACACAATAGATTCACAGATGAAACATGATTATTTTGACCCACTAACAGATTTAAAAACCAAATATGACTTTTTTTTGTCAATCAAATTCTTTTAAGTTGCAAAATAGATTGAGAGGATTCATTTAAATTCAGTTGCAACTTGTATGAAAACCATCAGAGTAGAAGGCAGTGACTTCAAGAGGTTATTTTGTATAGAAGAGGCAAACAAAAGACGCCAAGAGGTTATTTTACACTAATAGCTAATAAATCAGGTGTTTCTACAAACTAAAGCCGCCCTTTTCTATCTAATTCCCTTTCATGTACACATGGATAAATTTTCATGAGGTGGGTAATCAAGAGAATACCTTTTCGAATTAAAACCAAGCACAACGATGGAAAGTGTGGAATAATAAAAGTTTTCAACTAAACGAACCTTGGAGTTGTTGAACTTTCGTTCGGCTAGCTGTAGTGCTAGGAAAGGAAAAGCAAAAGGGGATTTATATCACTATACTTCCTCTAATCCTGCATCAAACACAAAAAAAGCAGACCAATTAGAACAAATAGACATGTGTACATAGTGAAAAACTTTGTAATATAAACAGATGTCTAGCTCTCTTAGTTACAGATGATATTTTTAGTTCTCATGTATGCAGAATATGTATTAAATGGAAAAAATAATAATTGTAACTACGATGATATTATTGAGTGCGGCGCGTGACAGAGAGATTAACATAGTTCACCAGAGCCTCAACATGAGCACACATCCAAACATTCATTAACTACTCACTAACAAACAAAAAATCTAGTTGCAACAAATTAATAAAAACCATCGTCAAACAATTAGATCAGCTTGAAACAATGAATTAGTGTCATGCCACGCCCAATAATTTAGTTTTTAGAAATTGCTCCAATCGACATGAGAAATTAATATCTTGAAATAATAATTAAGCAAGAGAATCTGCAACTCAATGACTAATAAACCAAACACAAATTAAAAAACCAAACAAAAACAATATATATACATTTATTATATAGGATTGGCTAATAATTAGAATCCAATTTCATAAAACTGGGAGATGAACAAAAAAACCCAAAACCATGAGGGTGGGATTGGCTCAATATAATTTGTGATTCATACCATAACCATAGCTGCATCCTAGTGCCATGTAACGTATCGTTGGAGAAAATTACAACCAAAAATTGATATCAATAATCGTCACAGACAATACGAAATACAAAGAACTCCTAGGTGACGCGTTAAATATTTCCAGAAAAAGACACATAATGAGACAACATATACGTTTAAGATAAATCATCACAGCCATAAAAACCAGATCATAAGGTTCAGATTCCCAAACACACAGATCTAAAAAACGACCAAAGCCACTGAGCCATAATTATAACTTATAGCCTTATAGGTGTTGAAACGATTGTAACAGTATCATAAACTTTCAAAACTAAAAAGCCAATGCCTTATTAAGTCCACTATCAGGTAAATACAATTCAATTATTTGATTATTGGGTCCAAAATCAGTAAATTGGTAAACAAAGAAATACAAAACATAAAGACCAACTGTTAATAAGGAATGTTAAATGTGTAATAGAAAACATGCAAGGCAGTGAAACAAATAAACTAAAGTTCAGTCATAACTTTTTTGAGCCAAAACTTAGTATATTGAGTACCTAAAACAACAAAACTATCATTCAGAAGCAATTATGATCTTATACAGTCCATCATCAAGCAATTGCAGATCAGTTTATAATCAAAGTTGGACAAAGTACAGCAAGTTAGTATTGGAAAAAAAAAATACATGCTTTATATCAGAAATGTTTTGGGATGCAATCGTCTTAAGAGCATCGATCTATCTTAACAACAAACATAAACCCATACCTCTCCTGCGATTCAAGTGATTTTAAATTAGTAGAATATGGCCACACTTAACAGGTCAACTTGGGGACAAAATTCAGGATGCAAGCTACTATTACAATTCAGTTCCTATAGACATTCTAAATTCTTAAACAACATGTTCTTATAACATTACGCAAGCAAGTAAAACATGTTCAAGCTTAACAATAAACTCATACATCACATTCTCTAATCTAGAACGTAAATGAAGCAATAAAATAAATGACATAAACCCATACATTGCATGCAAGTTGAATAATGACATCAACAGAAAACAAAACAGGAGCAAAATATACTAACTTGCATTATAAGTATACCCGAATCTTCAGTGCTGTTTTCTATAACTTGACTCCCTTCTGAGCTTAGCTCAAGACAAGCAACATAATCTTCAGCCAAACCGGCTGAGTTGAAAAGAACTTCCTCCATAGTTGGCCTATCCTCTACATCTTTTTCGTCACACATTAGCCAACCTCGAAAAATCATGTCATTTGAATCCACATCAATGTAGGTAACGATACGAAGAGAATGTGACATATATTCGTAATCACAGATTTGAATATGACATAATACAGTAACTTCGAGTATTAGGCCAAGTTATGAACAGGTGCAAGGTTTCTCCAAAAAAAATATGATCCAAATTGCACAATATTAATTCATAGTTAAACTTAATCCACTGTTTTATAGTCTGCAGTTTTGCATAATAGTTAAAACAACATACTTAGTTATTTTCTTCTTGTTGGCTGGTTTGCTGCAGATGGTTTAAGAGTTATATTGTTGCAGATGGTTTAATAGTTAAAACAACATAGGTGGTTCATGTTCAATATCAGTACCAAAGCAGCCCAATAAGTATTACATTGTTTTAAGAGGACAATTGATGCTTACGTGAAAGACAACTTAGCATATGAAGATCACATATTAGAACCTCTTATATATACTTTGTTTATCATTTCTTGCCATAACCCAAACTAAACTGGAAGCAGGTAGATACCAAGAACCCAAAATAAATGAAATTGAGGACATTACAAAAATTAAGATTACCTCAAAATCCAACTGTAGAAAGAAATGGATCTTCAAAACCAAGTCAAAGCTTCAAAACCAGAATTAAGATTAGAAAAACATAAAATTAGATGGAATTAGGATATTAGGATAAAGGCGTTAAATAGAACAACGATGGAGGAGCAGATTACCTGAAATCGGATTCAAGTTATTGCTGAATCGGTAATAGGAACTGAAGAGATGCTTCTGAATTTATAGCGGAATAGAATCCGTTTGGGCGGCTTCAAATTTGAACGATCCTCAATCTTGGCCTTCCAATCAACAATCATACATATTGAACGGAGATGATGAAGAGTAACAGCGATGGCCAATTGAAGCAAGGAGAGAGGGTGGAGAAGCGGGGATAACGAAGGCGGCGCTGGTTCAAATCGAGGAGAAGAATCCCTGTTGTTCGATGCAGATGGAAGCGTGTAAAAGGATGGAGGCGTGCAAGAGGTGCAGATAGGTTAATTCCTATACTAACCTCCACTTTTGAACTCCACTTTTGAACGTAATTAACTTCTTAAGATTGTTGCTTTATTTGATGCTTCAAAGACTTGTACATACTGCATAAACCTTTGTACGCGTCTTAAGGATTCAGCATTTTTCATGACGAAAATACCCTCGAGACCAATATGTATTATATATAGTAATAGATATATATATATATATAGGGAGAGGATCATTTGAGAACCAATTGAGTTTGAGAACTAAAAAGAACTAATCTCAGCCACTAGTTTATATATATGGAAAACCCCCTATGAATTATAGTGGTCCCCACTTGAAATTAGTGGTTGAGATTTAGTTCTCAAAGGTTCTTAAAATAAAAAGTTCTCATTTGAACCTAACCCTCTATATATATATATATATATATATATATATATATATATATATATATATATATATATCTTAATCCTAATAAAGCAATAAAATTTGTGCCACATGTCTCATTTTTAAAGGGTCTACATCACCACCGCCACATGTCAAGTTCACATTGAATTACCAATTTAGTAAATCATCAATTAAGATTAGTAACCATTTTGTCAAAACTAAATTTGTTTTTTATAAGTTTGATAAATTAATATAGATTTGATTAACTTACTCAATAATTTTAGTCTTTTGTGAAAAGTAATTAACAACTTGTCAAAAATAATAAATTTCTTAAATGTACATTAAATTATTATTTAATATATTATAGGAATTTTATATCAATCATAATTTTCAAATTTTTTAATCATTATCTTTCCCTTTGTATTTATTTAATATTATAAATTTATATTTAACACGTGTAATACACGGGTTACTAACCTAGTATATATATATATAGTTTTTTATTATACAAATCACCAAGGTTTTACTTATTTAATTTAGCATTTCTCTTTTCACTGTTGCAGGCAATTGAGTTGTAGATGATATTGGCACATAACGATTTTCAATCGCTAAAGGAAGACATAAGAAACTTACCTTTATTCTCGATGCTAAATATTAGCTACAATAAGCTTTCCCAGCTTCCAACTGCTATAGGAGAGTAAAATAGTTTAAAACTTATTAATCTGAAATGATTTTCTTTCCCAACTTCCCACTGCTATAGGAGAGTAAGATAGTTCAAAGCTTATTAGTCTGATATGTTTATCTTTTTTTTGGTACGTAAAATTCTCTTCTATTCTTTGTTATGAATTATTTATGAATAATTACTCTTGAATGTTTTTTTTTTGGAAAGGGTTTCCCCGGTGATTCATTAATAATAAAACCAAACAAAACAAGTAGAAAGAAGAAACACTTTCTAGTTCAGACATGGATACGCCCCTGAAAGTAAACAAAGCACATAGCCAAGCAACACAACACACTCAACTAGCACAACTAGAAAACAAACAAGAGGACATCAACCTTAGCCCCCATTGTCAAACACAAAATCATCAACCACCCCCCACTCAGCAAGCCGAGCAATAACAAGAGGGGTCTTACGAAACTTTAAACTAGCAAGTCTTATCCGAATAACATCAACAATCAACAAACCGAGCACATATGGCGCCCAAGTTTGATTGCGAAAAAGTCGATTACTTCTTTCCTGCCAGACAAAATAAGCACCTGCAGCAACCGTTACCCGACTAACAACGGAGTCAAATGACTTGGACCCAGCAGGCCTACAAAGCACCCCAACGATCTTTGACCAAATACTGTTGCTCACCACGAATCTATTTTTATGTACTCTTGAATGTTGTTATATATCGGGAAAAAAACGATGCTCTCTCCTCCTCCTTGGTGACTTTGATAATCTACGGTATAACGATTGTGATCGGTCTTGCTTTAGATTTCACCACTCAATCTGTGATACAATGATCGTCGAGTGATCTCGCCTGGTTTTGTGTTACTGATTTGAGGATCGCGAATTAGGGTTTGTGGTGCTCTAGGGTTTTTTTTCCGCATCGTTTTTTTTGCCTTGTTGTTCGATCTGGTTGCTGGGGTTCTACTATCACGGTCTATTTGAATTAGACTTCATTGTTTGATTGCTTGATTGTGCTCTTCGTAATCTGCTTTGATATGTGTGTGGCGCTGATTGTTCAGCCGTCGTCTAGGGTTTTCAAGATTCATTTTTTATTTTATGGCACCCGATAAGAAGGTTACCGATTCTACAAAGGCGTCAGGTGTTTGGGCATCCAAAATCAAGAACATTGAGGGTCCGATGCTTCATGGCAGAAGCATTCTAAAACAACACTTAGGGTTGGGTTTCAGCATTCACTCTCTATCGGTGGGTTCGCCATGCACCCCAGTCAACACCGTGTTTCTTTATCATTAACCGAAGTGGATCTGGTTTGTGGTGATGAAACGCATGGTGTTGCTGTTGATGGCTGCCAATTCGTGGAAGCAAGGAAGGATATGGCCTCGAAGGAACAGCCGACTAAAGCCGAGGATTTTACCAAGGATGATGGTGTGGTGTTGAATTCGGAAGATATCACACTGACTAGGACTGGTTCGTATGCTGCTAAGGTTGTGGGTCAAACCGCATAATTGTTCGAACAATCAAACCCTACTCGGAAAAGATCTGTAAACTTCAGATTTGTTGAACCTGAGGTGACTAAAGAAGGATTTGATATGGTTATTCCGAAGGAATCCGTTCGCACTGTTCAAGAAAAACTGGGTTTTACACTATTCGGTTATTTTCTTGGCGCCCGTGTTGCTTTTCCTGTGGTTGATTATTATGTGCGTCAAAAGTGGAACGAGTTTGGTCTTCAGAAAACCATGATGAATGCAAATTGGTTTTTCTTTTTTAAGTTTGGGAATCGGGCGGGGGGGTATGATGTGTGCTCTTGAGGGTGGCCCTTGGTTGATTCGGAATCATCCTATTATTCTCAATGTTTGGTTCCCAACCTCCGAGCTCAAGAAAGACGATGTCCAAGATGTAGCGGTTTGGGTAAAGCTTCACAATGTCCCTCTTGCTGCCTACATTGATGATGGTCTTAGTATGCTGGCATCGAAACTTGGTAAGCCTAAGTTTCTTGATTCTTATAATGCATCTATGTGCTTGGATAATTGGGGTAGATGCAGTTTTGCTCGAGCCCTTGTTGAATTATCGGCCTCTACTAGTTTTAAGAATACCCTTACTATAGCCATTCCCGATTTAAATGGAGAGGACTTTATTAAGGAAAATGTTCAGGTCAAGTACGAATGGAAACCACCTAGATGTGCTAATTGTTGTGTGTTTGGCCATGGAGTCTTGTTATGTTCGAGTTGCCCCTAGCCCAAACACTTCCTTAGATACTGATGATGATGGCTTTACTAAAGTTAAGGGAAGAAAAAGTGCTAAACAAACAGTTGTCCATCTGAAAAATCAAAAGTCAAAGTTTAAATATAGGCCAGTTAAGAAAAATGCCTCGGGTCAACACTCCAAGCCCAAGGGTAATGATGCACAGTCGGGTAAGGATCCTTCATCCAAGCCGCCTGTCATTACAAGTAAACAATTTAAAGGGTTTGATGAAGACACAATGGCAAGGGATAATGATGAGTTTAGTGTTATGGATGGGGATTTCAAAAATATGGTTGATGACATGGTTGCTGATTCAAATGAAACGGGGAGGTTTATGGTCTCAAGTACAAAAGGGGCAAGCACCTCTTTCCAGAAACGTGGTTACCAATGCTGATCCATTCTCCTTGGTGCTCTTTGCTTCAGATTGTTTGGAGCTCTCTTGGGACTTCCATTTTTGATGATGGAGGCTGACATGTTTATTGGTTTGTTGTCTGGTTTCTAGTTGATTAGACTAGTGGTTTTATTTTTTTTGTTGGTATTGTTTGGTTTGGTTGGTTTTTGTTTACATACCGGGGCATGTCCCATGTATGAACTAGTGTGGACTTACCACACTACTTGTACTTAACTGTTTGGGTATTAATAGAATCACCGGAGTAACCCTTTACCCAAAAAGAATGTTGTTATAAATGCATCATGATTTATTATATATGACATGTATTATTTTGTTCTATGTGCGTTTTATTTTGTATTATGAGATTAATTGAAATTAATGTGGAAATTAGTACTTCTATAAAAAAAAAAGTCAATTTCATCAACCATGACATGCAAAAAATGTGTGTCATAAGCAGATGACACGCAAAATGCGTGTCTACTCCCTTTATAACGGGGCTTCTTTGACGCACATTTATGACGCGCAATGCGTGTCATAAGCAAATGACACGTAAATGTGCGTCGTCTTTCTTTATGACGAGGGCTTTCTTGACCACAAATGCGCGCCATATATACCCCTTTATGACGCATTGCGCGTCATAAATTTCTTTTTTTGTAGTGGTGTATCCAAGCAAGTCTTGATAAACTCTAGTGTTAAAAAGCTTCTATTTTTGGTAACTAACAAAAATACATGTTTAACTAGCTTTCTACGTCATATAAACTCTTGGATATTTTGTTATGATCAAAACAAGTCATTTTTAGATTAAAAATAACAACCAATTGTTTTAGCTTGAAAGAATGCTCCTAGAAATCAAGATATGGAAAATATGATAAAATAGCTACTTTATTTATCTAGTTTTCACTATGAGTGATTATAATTTTCGTGAACTATTTGTATATTGTTCTTAATGTTTATATATTATTATTTGATAAATAAATACAAGCTTGAAGCCTAAAACATCAAATCATAAAAAAAATATTGCATAAAATAACGATTAGTGGGTTTTTATGGACAAAAATCTTAACCCAACCACATGGTCAATTTTATAGCATAAACATGTGTATAAATAAACTACAAGCAAATTTGAAAATATCACTTTTGATGTAACTAAGTTTAGGACACCTAAAATGGTAATTTGAAGACCCGAAAACCCTAAATTCGGACTTGATCGGAACCCACGACATCAAATGACTCCAGTTCTGTTTTGGACAGCAAATTTAAACCATTTTATGTATTAAAATGATTCATAATGACCTAACTTGAAAAATCTTGTTTTAGAAAGAAACCGGGTAAAAAACATTAAAAACCGGACCGAGAAAACCCTTGTTATGTAACCCCTAATCTAGCCAAACAATATGAAACTTTTAGAGTTGAAATCAGCAGCTAAAAATGTCACTATTACTCTTAGAATGATTTAGAAACTTAAAAAGTGGTAAAGGAAGTTACCGGATGAAAATCAGATGAATACCAGACTAACCGAAGCCATACCGGAAAAAACTGACAACCAAAAATCTAAAAATATGAGAAATTGTATTTTTGAAAGACTACATCTTAGAGAATCATTTTTATAAAAATTAATAATTTCTAAGAAAACTAGAAATTTTACCGCGTATCAAACATCGGCTTGAAACGTGAATTTTTTACAATTATTTATTATTTATTAAAAAATGCCAAATCTTTCAAAATAAAATTCCTAATATTTATTAACTAAAATATTATCATCGAAATAAATATTTGGAATGAAAGATATATATATATATATATATATATATATATATATATATATACACACACACATACGACAATAGGGTAAGAATCATGCGAAAACACATTTTATTGCAAAAACGAGAAAACCAATATTAAAACCTACATAACTTCTTCATACGTTAATGTTTCTTCATAAAATTCGCACCAAAAGTCTTAGAATTATGTTATCTTTAATTCTGGAAAAAAATTTAAAAATTAACGTTTCTTGTTTTTTTCGTGTGCCGCACATGTGCATCATCATTAGTACTGCACAAAGACGAATTATCATGCGAGAAAACACTCCTTATGTTAAAAACTTTAAAAAAACACTAAAACATTTATGGTACTAATGATAATGCTACATAGTGCACATGAGCAACATAGAATTAAAAAAATTATAAAATGTTATTTTTTCTTTAGATTTAGGGTGCAAGTTCTTTTAAACATATTAATGTACACCACACGTATGATGGTTTTTTATGTGTGATGCACATCGTACAAAAAAACGATATGCTAATTTTTTTATATTTTTTTCAGAATTAAAGATAACATAATTTTAAGACTTTTGGTGCATTTTTTTTAAGTATTAACGTATGAAGAAGTTATAGAGGTTTTAATATGTGTTTTCACGTTTTAGCACAATATATGTGTTTTTGCAAGATCTTAACCCTATGACAATATCTTTCATCCTAATAAAGCAATAAAAATGTGTCCACATGTCACTTTACTAGGGTGTCCACATCATCCTCCACCTCACCAATTCACTTGTCAATCCCTTATTCAATTTCAAAAAGAAAATCCGCGATCCCTTTCTAACACGATATTACAGTTCGACCTGATTCACGCAATGAAGTTTCCTAACCCTAATCTCTCAATCTGTCGCTCCACTCCGTCTCCATTCATGCCCCTTTCCATCTCTACTCTTAGATCTACACTCTCCCCTCTCCGATCGGTCACGTCTTTCCATCTCCACTCTCCGATCTACACTCTCCCCTCTCCGATCGGACTCAAGAACAAAGGTATGTCGTCGATTTCTATATCCCATCTCTGATCTGACACAAGAAGAAAGGTATGTCGTCGGTTGCTATCTTCGTCTGCACTCTTAGATTGGAGAAAACCAGGTATTACTTAATATTTTGGTAATAAATCATCGATTGCTATCTTCGTCTGCACTATTCGATTGGAGAAAACCAAGTATTACTTTATATTTTGGTAATAAATCATCGATTGCTATCTCCTTCTGAATTCCTTGATAGTTTCTTATTTTAATCCTTCACCATATTTTAAAGTACTTAATTTTATTGTTAATCCCAATTCAGCCCTAATTTCTTATTTACTTCGAATGAAATGATTGCTCATATTGGATGAATTTCTTCAGATGAAGTTGAATTCTTTTGCATATTAGGTATCCTTTATAGTTTTGTTTTATTTAGTTGCTTGGTCATGTTGGATTAGGTGCTTCATATATATATATGTGACTAAGCATATATCGTACAATCAAGAATATAGTTTTGGCAAAACCAAGTATACGCTACTGAAGGGAATAAGAGGAACAATTCAGTGGATGAAATGGTTGTGCCACTCTTTACTTTTCTTTTTACATATTGTTTAAGTGTATGAACTCTATCTGCTGTATGCTTAATTTTTTTGATGTGGCTTCGACTTCAGTTCAATGAGATCACTTACAATGCAACTCTTATGTCTTTGTCATCTTAAGTTTGTGATAGAACTTTTAGATATTATACAACAGCTCATAAGGTTGGTTAACTAGAAAGGCTCTGAGTAATGCTCGCAATATGTAAAAGTTATCAACTCCTGAATGTTTGTGAAGTAGATAGATGCTTGATTGAACTGATGATTTTTTGCGTGTTGAATATCTCATTTTAAATAAAAACATGGCTAATAGTAGACATGTCTTTATGTCTTCTTATCTATGGTGGAACTAAAAGAGGCTGAGCAGAAATCTCTTAAGGAATCTGAGAGACTAGAGAAAGAGATTGCTGATGTACAAGAGCTAAAGGTAACAATAATACTCTGTCTTTAGTTTCACGAGCCAGTTTTTCCTATTCTAGATTATTTTTTTCCTATTCTAGCTTTACTAAGTTTATTTAAACTGTTTTTGGATATTTTACTAAATGCCCGTTTTTTACGTCTCATCTTCCAATACCTTTCAATGTGGTTTATTTTCAAACACAAATTTATTATAAAAAAATACATTTAATGAAAATACTTCTTATTTAAGAAAAAATACTTTCCATATATACTTTTGATTTAATGAAAATACTTACCAAATACCTTTCATTTAATTAAAATACTTTCCAATTATTTTTTTTTAAATACATTCCATATTAACCTCCAAAATTTAAATTTCGTAAGCAATAACCAATCAAATCTTTTATTTTTGGTATATTTATATTTGGTAATTCTTTTATCCCGTTTTAGTGTCTACCCTTATTCTATATAAAGCCATGAGTAATTCGGTTCAAATCACTTTCAAAACACATCGAAATGGATCCACCATCTTTAACAATTACAATGTTAAACGAATTGGACATTTCGAAGAGAGATCAGTACATTAGGTTAAGATATTGAGGAAATGGGGTCAACGAGACCGTAAGAAACCAAATGAAAACTTCTCTATCGAAATGATCATCATGGATGAACATGTATCTTGTATATTACTAATATATATGTTTGTTTTTAATTTCAATTCTATTAAAGATGTAAAATGTATTATTATTCTTAATGTTTTCAATTGTTATACGCAGGGTAATAGAATGCAGGCCAATGTGTTGAAGAGATGGTTTTGGAGGTTTGAGCAGTATCTAGAGGAGAACGCCTGTTTGTTGATAAAAAATCCTAACCTGGGATTAAACAATGCAAAATATAAGTACTCCGATAATTTAACACAAGGTCTGTTTGAGTTCGGAAACTTATGTGAAAAAATGCCATGATTTTGAGGGACCAGAACATTGTTTTTTCTTTACTTCGTTTCAATCTATTAAAGACGGAGAGGTTTCTGAGTTTACAACAATAGGTTGGTCATAGTTTATAGTTTTAATGTTTTATTATTTTTCTTTACATATTTGACAATTCTTTTATAACAACGTCTTTTAAATTTTGGTCACAGATGTCAGTGGTCATGTTGTGAAGTTTTTTACTGCTGATAAAACAGAT
>JBCNJP010000231.1:42229-79229 GCA_039602395.1 Deinandra increscens subsp. villosa | reverse complement strand
AAGACACTTAAGGAGATTGCCTTGCTTACCAGCAACGTACCAAGGATGTTCTACAGGCGTACCATTGGCATACCAACTGAAATCGAATGAATTTTTGATATTTTTGGCTTTTTGAATGGGAATTTGACACTGAACTCAGCTACCACACTCAAGGGTCATTTTGAAATAAATTTTTGTATCGAATACAATCAGAATTGAGATGAAATGAAGCAAATTGACTCAAAATCCTACTTTCTCTCTCTAGAATTCGAAAACCAACCAGAATCACAGCAACAGAGCAACCTGGTGCTTTGATACCACTTGTAAAACCATGTATGGATCTTACTATTGCGTGATGTGATTTATTCAATAAGAAACAAGGTAAATAAACGTTTATTTGATTGGTTTCAAGAGTAAATGATTACAGAGAGAACCAGAGAGAGAACACCTATGAAAACACACACTTAAGACTGGATACACTCACTCTTCTACTCTAAACAAAATACATGAAACTATTTATAGTCACCTGTCCAGCGTACCAACTTAACCAACGTAATAGTTGGTCCGGAGCTGTGTACCAACTGGTCCGCCCACTTACATCACCAAAACATCTAGACCTAGCATTAGACACACTAACTTGTTCTAACAATCCCCACCAGTCTTGTCCGGCGTGCCAGTAGAGTCTTTGGTGTCTTTGTTGTTTGCTTGCATCGCGAATCATGATGAGGAGATTCATTGCCTCCATGATACCATTCGTGGTCTTGCCCCTCCCGCCGCTATCACTGCCTTGGAGACCTGCTTGGCCATCCTCGAGAGTCGTTTCATATCACATGACCATGCTCTGGACAAACCTTCATGTTCACCTTCTGTAGAGGACTTTGCCCACATCATCAGGTTGTTGCTCTCCACTATTATCCAGATCCAACATTCTCACCGTGATCGAGCAGGCACCATTCTAGAGGAGACGTAGTATTTTGGGGAGACTGTTACCTCCCATTTATGTATTTGTGATGTATTAGGATTTGTATACAGGTGGAAGCTGTATTAACACCAAAACAATGTTTGTATTTCTGTATGAACCATTGTAGGACGAGCATAGAATGTGATGGATATGTATGATACTGTATCTCTACTTAATATTATGATGTGATATTATGATATGGTGTGTTGTTATAGATGTGATATATGTCATTATTATGTTGACTTATATGAGATATGCATGTTGTCTTATACTTATTTTACCTTGTAAATTTAAGAAGCATGTCGAGACGTACACCGAGAGCTAGGACCACCCGCAACTCTTCCACACCATAGACCATGGACACCGCAGCGATTGAAGCCCTAGTTAATCAACGCGTAGCTGACGCCCTTGCTGCCGCTGAAGCTGGTCGTTTCTCCACCTCCAATGGGAGACGAGCTTCCTCCCCTGGTGGTAAGACTAAGACTTTTCTTCTACCAATGGAAGATTTATGATTACAATGACAAAGAATTGTTCTCAAGGTTTTAGCATGGTTTTCAGGTGTTTGTGAGTGCACATACAAGGATTTCATGACCTGCAAACCACTGCACTTCAAGGGCTCTGAAGGGGCAGTTGATTTAATCTGATGGTTTGAAAAGACGGAATCTGTATTTCACATGTGTAACTGCCCAGATGACTACAAGGTCAAGTAAGCCACCAGCGTTTTCGGAGAAGGCGTTCTCACTTTGTAGAATTCCCACACTGAATCACTTGGCCAAGATCTGGCTTACGCAATGACTTGGGATGAATTGAAGATGCTCATGCGAGATAAGTATTGCCCGCGTGAAGAACTACAAAGGTTGGAAGTCGAGTTCTAGAACTTATCTATGAATGGGTCTAACATCGCCGCTTACACACGCCGATTTCACGAGTTAGCTCACATATGTCCCACCATGGTGACCCCACTTCACAATAAGATCGAGATATACATATGGGGTTTTTTACCAACCATACAAGGAAGCGTTATGACATCTAACCCAAAGACACTTCAAAGTGTTGTTCGTTTCGCTCACAACCTGACATACCAGGACAATCGTCAAGGATTGTTTTTTACACGAAAGACTGTCGAGTCCAAAATGGTGCTTGTGCCTTCTATTCCATCCAACTAACAGAATCCGGACCGTAAGTGAAAACATTGTCATGACGAAAAGAAGAAGAAATCCTCAGATTTTGTTGAGAAGACGCCCGAAGCAGTAAAGGCTTATGTTGCAGCTACCCCTGTAACGAAAGTAAGAAAGTCTGGTTACACCGGTAACTTACCACTGTGTGGTAAGTGCAACTTGCACCGTACTCTGGATTGCAGCAATATTTACTACAAGTACTGTAAGGCTAAGGGCCATATCTTCAAAGACTGTCCGAATCAATCAAAAAAGACACACCCGTGGACACCTGCTTTGAGTGTGGTAGCACAGGTCACTTCAGAAACGAATATCCAAAGCTTAAAAAGCCCGAAATCAAGCCTGTCCGAGTTCGAGCTTTCGTTCTCAATGCTTGTTAGGTCCAACTTAGATCCGAGGATCTTACAAGTATGAGACCGATCAGGTGCGGAAAATGGATCGATCAAGAAGCTCAAATGAATAAGCTAAGAACACGAAGAACAATCTTTAAATCTCAATGTTTGTTGCTATATCAAGAACAATGGATTGCAAATGTTGAGAGAAAAGGAGGTTACACCATGGAAAACACACACTTAGCAGCCTCACTCTCTTCTCTCTTTACAAAATATCCTAAGTGTTCTATTTATAGCAACAACAAGAAGTGAAACAAAATTAAATCAAATAAGCTTCGTTTGAGGTAAACGATCCGGTTGAGTTGTCTCGGCTAAAACCAACTCGCATGTCGTCTTGAGTGTTGTTGAAGTTGTCTTGACGTTGTCTCAAAGGTATTGGCACGTTTACAGATCATATCCGAGTGTTGAATTTCTCCAAATCACCAAACAGCTCCACGAGATCGCCAAGACTATTTCTGAAGTCGTCAAGAACAAGTCTCAAACTCCAGACCTTGGTGAGGTCGCCAAGGTTGATGAGGTCGCCAAGGTTGGTGAGGACACCAACGCTGGTGAGGTCGCCAAGGCTGGTGAGGTCGCCAAGCTTTGGTGAGGTCGCCAAGAACAAATCGTAGCCTTCAGACCTTGGTGAGGTCGCCAAGAATAAATCACAGCCTTCGGACCTTGGTGAGGTCGCCCAGAAAATGAGATGTCCAAGGCTTGTCAGCGAGATCTCCAAGAACAAACAAGATCTCCAAGAAAAACGAGATCTCTAAGGCTTATCAGCGAGATCTCCAAGAACAAACGAGATCTCCAAGGATGAAAACACACCAACATGGGATGACCAATGTTGAACACCGCCAATTTACTTCTGTATCGTCAAAACGTTAACTCCAAACTCTGGAAATAAGTTAAATCCTTGAAATCTTCGCGTTTCATAGACTTGACCCATTTTGACCCGTTTTGACCCATTTGGAACATATACATTGAATGTCTTCATCTTCACTCATCTTAGATGTTCCAACAATTCCCCCTAAGATGATGATATTTAATGTGGGTCATCAAGAGCATGATCTCCGTCTCGAAACATTTGCAAAGATCAGAAGAGATACTGGATCTAGGATCCTTAAGATTTAAATTCGAACGATATATGTGTGGAAGCTATGGTTTTATTAAAAATAAAATAAAATAAGGAAAAAATTAGGAAAAATTAAAGTAAAATAAGCAAAAATAAGATAAAATAAAAATAAAATAAAATAAGCAAAATTGCAACACATAAGTGACTCTATTTTTTTTTCTTGAAATTTTCCAATTTTTAGTGATTTTTGTGAAAAGTACATGATATGAGATCATATCCACCGGCAACACGAGACACACTTCATATTTCAGACAGGTAAAATATAGCCTAACATGATCATCAGTATTGTTTAGCCACCTAAGCTCAAACAAGGTAATTTTCAACAAAATCACTGTGATGCCTTTTATCATATTTTAGTTCAATTTAGTGAAAGATGGGGTGACCTTTTATTTAACCAAGTCAACAGTTATCCTACCTAAGGTCAATTTTGCACTTCAGACTTGTCCTACACACAAATGTAAAAGAATTTTACATATGCCCCTATTTCTTTAGTGTTAAGTACTGATTTCAAGATGGATGTATGTTTTTGAATTCGCATGAACACAAGGTCAGAGTTTCCTCAGTAGATGTGTCATGGAGCATGTACGATGGACGCGTAAACACAAAGTCAGAGTTTCCTCAGCAAATATGTTCACAGTCAATGTATTAAAGGAATGAATGGACGCGTAAACACAAGGTCAGAGTTTCCTTAGCAGATGTGTTCACGGACAATGGATGGATGTGAGATTTGTCTCACTTATTGATGGTTGTGTGATGTTTCACACTTATTGGTGGATTTGAAATCAGCACTTACTACTAGAGAAATACTCGAGAGTGTTGGTTGACTTACTTAGCTTAGACTTAGGCGAATTTAAAGAATTTTCAACTGTTTGACTTAAGGTCCACATTTTCATACAATTAAGTGTGTAATCACAAGATTTTCTTACTTCTAAGTTTGTTGAGCCAACCGATACATCATATGATAGTACTATTTGTCCTAATCCAAGCAAATCCATGGTCAGGCATGTACATGTAGATGTACTATCATTTCCCATAGTACCACAAGACTTTTCTAATTTTAAGAGAATTAAAACAAGATTGAGAAACACATATTTTTGTGATTTTTGTAATTTTTCAAATTTTGCATATTATTTTCGAATCTTCCACACTAATCGTCCAAATTACCTTATCAAAGTATCCTCCTTCACTCTGATTTGACATTGCCACTGGGATGTTCATTGTGATGACTTTTGAGAATCTTGAAGATTTGTGCATATGGAACCGTTCAGCTTGTAGACACTATGATTATGCAGACAGTAGAAGATGTAGAGTGTGATAAGACTTCATGAGATCAACAAAATCTGCAGCTGAGATAATTCAGGATCAGCAGGAGAAATCTTCAACACTTTGAACTTCATTTGATCAGCAACATAATTCTGTAAGGCTTCAAACGACACAGTCATAGAGAAAGTAGTTCCCCCTTGTTCGATGCTTCACAAGAATTCAGTGAAAACTAGAACTATTCCTGCACTTATCAAGACAAACACAATAAAACTCATCGGATATATCAAATCGAGTGACTAGAATTCAACGAATTCCCCCTCAAACCATGCTTAAATTTGATAAATTTTAGTTTCGGGGTTTTTGGATTTTTCATTTTTTTTTTTGTAAAAAAATGGAGAACTTCTTCAGATCGACTTACGTCTCACATATTGGTGTCTCCTGAAAAATGAACATTTTTATTCAAATATGGACACAACTCATGGAGATGGATCCTTGGCATAGAGGGTTAATTCATTTGAAACAACTTTAGGCTCAAGTAATGGTATTTTGGGAACCCAAACTTGTTTGTATTTATTTCTTTTAGAATGTGTCATCCTTTGAGCATTTATTAAATTGGTTTGTGCTTGCTCAAATGATGAGAGTTCAGGGACAGTTTCCTTCAAATTTGGTCTCCACACTCCAGATGGCAATGGATCATAAGATCCATAAACACTATCATAGTGATCATAACCATACAAAGGATTGTAACTGAAATCCCATCCCATGTGTTGACCGAATGTTGGTTAGTGATAGTGCTGGTAGTAGGGATTGTAGGCGCAAACCCAACCAGTATGTCCAAGTTGCCCACAGAAATGACAACCAACAGGTCTATATTGATTTGAAAAACCATAAAATTGAGCATGAGTTTGATTTTCAAATCTGGCTGAAGTGGAGGCAGCATAATGCATTTTTGATCTGGCTTCCTCATTACTCATATTCAGCTCCTTCACTTGCAAGTCAATGTCTTCGGCATTAAATCTCTTCAGATTCTCAATCAAGTGATGCTCATCAGATTGAGGAGTCCCGTAAGTGTTTGATCCTTCAGACTCAACATTCTAGTTCACTTGAGATTTCTTTGAGATTTTCTTATATTATTTGGAAGATTTGACCAAAGTGTTAACTTTGACTTTTCCTTTCACAACCTCTTTTATTTGCAAATTAGAAGTTTCCTTCATATCTGCAGTAGCTTGACATGCTTTGACAAAGTGATTGTGCAAACTACGTGGATCAGGCACAATCTCTTTATCATCAAACTTTGAAGAGGAGTGTTTATTCTTCTTTTTCCTTTTCTTTTTCTTGTTGGCTTTTTCATCTTTGACTTCAAATGAGATACCCGCTTTCTCATCTTCTATCTCAGCCAATAAGTCTGATTTATTCTTTATGACATGTTCGGAATTCCTATTAATGGGAACACTAGTAGACTTGCACGAGGCATCAGTAATAACAGGTGTATCAATCAACTGGTCATCACAAGCAGATATGAGATGAGATATGACAACACTTGGTATGTTTTTCTTAATGATTCCTGGGACCGAGTCAGGAATGTGACTTAAGGGAGGCTTAGGGTTACTTGAGCAGTTAAACATGCTTCTAAAGTACCCCTTAGGCACTCTCAACCTATCAATCTCATTCTTGACTTGTTTGTAATCATTCCAAGCATTGGTCGATTCGTGTTTAAGATCATTTATTTGAGCATTCAAAACACTTTGATTATTTAAAAGTTTCTTATTTTCCTCCTCTAGTGACTTGATTTTAGTTAAGTATCCATCTTCCTCTTGGTCGAAAGTAGTAAACCTATCAGTTAAAGCTTGATTATGTTGTCTATAGGACTTAACAAGTTCAAGACAATCATTGGTGCAAGATTGAGTTTTCACATGAGGTGGCAAATAAGGAGCTTTAGCTATTCGATCATAGACATATCTAGCAATGATTACATGAGGATCCTTAACGGTACAATCAATTATTTATCCAACCTTAATCAACTCATGACCAATATTCTGATTATTAGAATCGGAATTGAGTGATTGAGGCTTATCAACACTTGAAAAATCAATTATTTGACTTAACTTTCAAATATTAGCAAATTTGATGAAAATGGAGTTTGATTGTATCCAAAAGCTTTAGAATGTATCTAGAATGATTCACAAACCTATACACACTCAAAACACGCACAAATTCAGTCAAATAAACAAAACATGAGAATTATTGAAAATCACAGCTTGTTCTTCAACTTAGAAATTTGAGTGAAAATCAAAGTTGTTCAATTTGATGTTATGAAAGCTCTAATAGATTAGGAATATGATCTAGATCAATAGTAAAAACTACACCAACATCCAAATTTGAGCCTAACACCTCCAATTCGACCAAAAAAGCGAGTTTAAGAAAAGTTTCAAAAATTTACTAATTTTGCTCTAACAGATTCAAAACTTGATGAAAATGAGATTGGATTGCTTAATGATTATAGGTTTAGGTCACTAACATGCGTGAATCATCAATTTCAATCAAAACAATCTCAAAAAATGATTCAGTTTTCAAACATGTGTACAGACCTTCTATGTAAGAGATGATGAACAACCAACTTTCACCAAATGATAATTTCAATGCATCAATAGCTTCATGTTATGATAAGAATCAATACTCAAAACTGTAGCAACTTCCAAATCTCAGCAAATCAACACCAAAAATGAAGAACAGTGACTTTATGTTCTTGAAGTGTTCTTCCCGTTTTTTTGAACAAATCTGCCCAAAAACTGATGTAAATGATCTCTGAGGATGAAATCAGCTTTCAAATGATGTTTCCACTCAAGAAGCAACCTTCGATCTTCAAAAACTTCACCAAATCAAGCTAAATCTTGCAAAATCCTCAAGAACAAAAAATAGGTTTTTGTTCAGACCAAGAGCTCTGATACCAATTGTTAGGTCCAACTTAGACCCGAGGATCTCACAAGTACGAGACCGATCAGGTGCGAAAAATGGATCGATCAAGAAGCTCAAATGAATCAAACCAAGAACACGAAGAACAATCTTTAAATCTCAATATTTATTGCTATATCAAGAACAATGGATTACAAGTGTTGAGAGAAAAGGAGATTACACCATGGAAAACACACACTTAGCAGCCTCACTCTCTTCTCTCTTTACAAAATATCCTAAGTGTTCTATTTACAGCAACAACAAGGAGTGAAACAAAAATAAATCAAATAAGCTTCGTTTGAGGTAAACGATCCGGTTGAGTTGTCTCGGCTAAAACCAGCTCGCGTGTCGTCTTGAGTGTTGTTGAAGTTGTCTTGACGTTTTCTCGAAGGTATTGGCACGTTTACAGATCATTCGAGTGTTGAATTTCTCCAAATCACCAAATAGCTCCACGAGATCGCCAAGACCATTTCTGAAGTCACCTAGAACAAGTCTCAAACTCCAGACCTTGGTGAGGACGCCAAGGTTGGTGAGGTCGCCAAGGGTGGTGAGTCGCCAAGGTTGGTGAGGTCGCCAAGGTTAGTGAGGTTGCCAAGGCTGGTGAGGTCGCCAAGCTTTTGTGAGGTCGCCAAGAACAAATCGTAGCCTTCAGACTTTGGTGAGGTCGCCAAGAATAAATCACAGCCTTCAGACCTTGGTGAGGTCGCGAAGAAAATGAGATCTCCAAGGCTTATCAGCGAGATCTCCAAGAACAAACGTGATCTCCAAGGCTTATCAGCGAGATCTCCAAGAATAAACGAGATCTCCAAGGCTTATCAGCGAGATCTCCAAGAACAAACGAGATCTCCAAAGCTGAAAACACACCAACTTGGGATGACCAATGTTGAACACCGCCAATTTACTTTTGTATCGTCAAGACGTTAACTCCAAACTTAGGAAATAAGTTAAATCCTTGAAATCTTCGCGTTTCAAAGACTTTACCCGTTTTGACCCATTTAGAACAAATACATTGAATGTCTTCATCTTCAGTCATCTTGGATGTTCCAACAATGTTGTTGAAGCTTGTCAGGACCCGCACACCATGACGGGTACGTTCTTAATAAATGATCAATATGCTTCTGTTCTATTTGATACCGGTTCCGATAAAAGCTTTGTGTCTAGTGAGTTTAGATATCTTCTTAACACCACGCCTACTAGGTTAAACACTAAGTAGGTAGTCAAACTAGCCAATGGAAAACAGATCGAAACCAACGAGTCTTTCCCAGATTGTTCGTTAAAAATATCTGGCCACCTATTTTTCATAGATCTCTTACCTGTTTAATTGGGAAGCTTCGATGTTGTTGTCGGAATGAACTAGTTAACTAGGAACCATGCAGAAATCGTTTGTCATGAGGAAAAGGTCAAAATACCCCTCACAAACGACGAAGTTTTGACTATCCAAGGCGACCATAGTGGAACTAAGTTGGAAATCATTTCCTGTATGAAAGCCCAAAAATTCATGCGTAAAGGTTGTCCTGCCCTCTTAGCTCACATAATCGCTAAGGATTCCAAAGAAAATAAGTTAGCTAACGTCCCTGCCGTTCGAGATTACTCTGATGTCTTTCCTGAAGATCTTCCAGGTCTACCTCCCACAAGACAGGTAGATTTCCACATTGATCTTATACATGGAGCTGCACCCGTGGCTAGGGCTCCATATCGTTTAGCCCCGTCTGAAATGAAAGAACTGTCAAAACAGATGCAAGAACTACTTGACAAATGTTTTATCGGACCAAGTTTCTCCCTTTGGGCGCTCCCGTTCTGTTCGTTAAAAAGAAAGACTGATCTTTTCGTATGTGCATCGACTACCGTAGTTGAATAAACTTACAATAAAGAACCGATCAGCTTCCTTGAATTGATGACCTGTTTGATCAATTGCAAGGCTCGAGCTACTATTAAAAAATTAATCTTTAATCCGGATATCATCAACTTAGAGTTCGTGAAGAGGACATAGCTAAGACTGCTTTCAGAACACGCTACGGAAACCACGAATTTCTTGTTATGCCTTTTGGTTTGACTAACACACCTATTGTTTTCATGGATCTAATGAATAACGTTTACAAACCCTTTCTCGACAAATTTGTAATCGTGTTCATCGATGATATCCTAATCTACTCACGTAGCAAGGACGAGCATGAGAAACATCTAAAACTTGTATGCGAAGTTTTCAAAATGCGAATTCTGGTTACGAGAAGTGCACTTTATAGGCCACGTAATCAACACCGATGGGATTCACGTGGATCCCACAAAAATTGAAGCTATCGAGGATTGGAGTCCACCTTCAAACCCCTCTTAGATTCAACAATTTATTGGTCTTGCTGATTCTACTGAAGATTCATCGAGAATTTCTCCAGAATAGCTCAATTGTTGACCGCCTTGACTTAGAAAAGTAGGAAATTCATTTGGGACTCCAAAGCGGAGCAAGCTTTTCAGACATGAAGCAAAATTTGTTCAACGCACCCATACTAGCCTCACCAGAGGGAAGTAATGATTCTGTGTTTTCTGTGACGCCTCTCACCAAGTTCTTGGTTGTGTACTTATGCATCGTGACAAGGTCATTGCCTATGCTTCCCGACAGTTGAAAGTTCATGAGAAGAATTACACTACTTATACGATACTGAATACAAGATCTATACTAATCACAAGAGTCTTCAACTCATGTTAAACCAGAAGGAGTTGAACATGAGACAACGTAGATGGATTGAACTGCTCATCGATTATGACAGCGAAATCCTGTGCCATCCTGGAAAGGCAAACGTTGTAGCAGATGCCTTGAGCAGGCGTGTCAAGCCCCTTCGTGTCCGTTCGCTTGCCATGACTATTCATACCGGTCTCACCATCCAAGTACTGGCAGCACAAGCCGAAGCCCTTAGAGATGAAAACATTCAATACGAATGCCTCTGTGGCATGGTACAACAACTTGAAGCTAAGTCTGACGGAATGGGATACTTCATGAATCGGCTATGGATACCAGTATATGGAGGACTTCGGAGCTTATCCTTGATGAGGCCCATAAAAAAAGATACTCCATTCACCCCGGAGCTGATAAAATGTATCACGACTTGCTGTAGAAGCATATTTCTATGCTGCATTGTGTCTCGTGTATTGTATCTATGTGAGAGCATATGTGTGTGTATCTATGAGGGCAGCGGACCAGTTGGTCTAGCGTACTAAATGGTCCGCCGGACCAGATGGTCCGGATGTGGTCCGCAGCTCATTTAGTCGTACCTATAAATAGGTAGCATGTGTAGAGAGTTTAAGATTTCTGAGAACTACTTGCCATATTCTACATTTCTGTGTGTGTTTCTGTGTGTGTACTCTCAAGGCTTATTAATACAAATTCCATTTGTATTTACTTGTTTGATCTCGTCTTCATCTCATTAATATGTGATTAGCAAACGATCCATCGCTCCTTGCGTTTACAAGTGGTATCAGAGCTATCTGGTTCCATTTGCTGATCATATGCTGTGATTTTGAAGATTTTTAGAGAGAAAAAGTGGGTTTTGAGATATTTTTCATCAAATTCTTCCAATTCCGTTTGTCTCTGGAGCTAAAAATGATTTTCGAGCATTTCTGGTAAGTTTTCGCATATTCGTGAAGCAATTTTCAATCCTAATTGTTGAAATTTCGAAAAATCAGTCGAATTCTATGTGGTTCGCTCGAAGAACTGCTGGTCCGCCGCTGGTCTGCCGACTGGTCCGCTAGGCAATCTTCATCAGCTGGTCCGTGGCGGTTATAGCGTATCAGTGTGATCCGCTGAAAAAATCTGGTCTGCCGTACCAGTTTTGGTCCGCCGGATCAATCTGGTCCGCTAGTACAATTTGGTCCGCTGGTTATAAATCTGATCCACAGGTATAATCTGGTCCGCTGAGATTGATCTGGTCCGCTTTTGGTCCGCAAATACAAATATGGTCCGCTGATTTTGGTTTGGTCCGCTGGCAGAAAAGTGGTCATCACTAAAACTGACATAACTTGAGAACCGTAAAGAGTTACGGGAGCTAATACCAGTCAAAACGTTTGTATCGATGAGATCTAGGACTTGTACCGGCCTATGGCCAGTACGTCCATTTTTGAGCCCCTAAATCCACTTGGAAAGCCTCCGTTTTTTAGTTCGAAGTTTTTGAGGTGTCATATTTCAGAAAATATGTCGGATTTTCAAGCGTTTTCCGCGATTCAAAACACGATGCAAGCTATCATTAACTATGATAATGAAATAGGAACAAGTCAGAAAGTTCCGAAATTGCTCAGATTGGAAGATTATCATAGTTGGGTGAAGCGATTCAATGCATATGTTGGTGCTAATGATGTTGATTTTTGGATATCTTACAATAATATATACGAGTATCCAACGGAACAAATGGAAGGCCAGTTTTGCAACAAAGTCTTACTGGTGAGCAAAAGAAAGCATATCAAGCAGAACAAAAAGCTTATGGTGCTTTAACAATGGCACTACCTTTCGACTTATTACATCAATTTTCTACGTATACTTCTGCAAAAGAGTTGTGGGATGCAATTCAGAAATGTTGTGAAGGAAATGATCAATTCAAGAAAAGCAAACAGAAGGTTTTAAAGAAAGAGTTCGACAATTTCAAGCAGTATTCAAATGAGAATATTTCAAAGCTTATTACTCGGTTTTCACATTTATTAAGTGAAATGGCTTTAGTTGGCATCAAAAAGGAAGAAGCTGATTTGAAAGAGAAGTTATTAGAGGCATTACCTGAAAAATGGGAAAACTATGTGATGATGATTACTCATGATAAAGAGTATTCAGGGTGACATTCATCAATTTGATTGAGCGGATACAAGCAAGAGATATGGAGTTGAGTGTCAATAAGTCCATGCCTGCACAAGTACAGAATCCAGCTACATATCGTGGTTAAAATGATTCTACAATAAATGCTAAAAAGTCAAATATTTTCAGTGAAGGTCGTCCTACTGCATTTATTGCTGGAAAATCTGAAACTTATAGTTATTCTCCAGGTTGTACTCCTACATGTTCAAATCAATCACCAAAGCCTAAAATTCCTGAAAAGGCATCTGAGGATTTAGCTTCATTGCTGTCTGCTTTTATCTCATCATCTAGTGGTTCAATTTTTGGGAAACTGGGAGAAGTTGATTTGGTTGCAAATGACTTAAGTGAGTTGGATGATGATCATTTGAATGAGTTAGATTTACATTGGAAACTTGCTATGACTGTTGAAAGAGGTAAGAGATACATGAAGAAGCATGGTAAACAATCTTTTCTTCCAAGAGGAAAACTTGGATTGGATAAATCCAAAGTGAGGTGTTTCAAATGTTCTCGTAGTTGACCTTATTTTCTACATATTGCAGGTGTTGCTGTTTGATGATTGTTATCGACGCCATAGGATTATGCATGGGACTTAGTATACCTTTTAAATAAAACTAGAACTTTTATGAGTCGTATGAACTATATGTTTAGTTGGATGTTATCTTTGACTATGTTTGGTTGTTGAATGAAAATGGCATGGTTAAATATATAACAACTTTAATAGAGTTGTGAGCATCTGGACAATCTTAGCGCCCCGACGTAAATTCCGTCGTCGGTTGGGGTGTTACAGATTAGTATCAGAGCCACGACTATAGGGATCTAGGTTTTTAGAAAAGGTTTGACCTAGACTATTGCCTTAGGTGTCCTGCATGAGAACCTCATGCCTTGCATGCTTAGTTAAAATTATTTGTCCATTGTATGCTCTTAATTGTGCCTATCTTCAATCAATGCCTCGATTCTCGTTGGTCAACACACACATACACAAATCACTAAGGCTTCCTAGCCTCTTCCTTAGAAAATGGTGCCTTACGTACCATTTAGGAAAGATGTGTTTTCTCGATTTTAAACCCTCGTCAGAATTAGGGTTTTGGTGGTAAACGTGGAGTAACTGGAAGGGTGGATACGCCGGTAGTCGAGGTCTCTGTCTAGAAAAGTGTTGTGCATAAACCCAATCAACCGCTGGGCCCGGACGCTCACCTGGGACGCCCCAACGAGAGCATTGAAACCTATTAGGCCAAAGCATGGTTTACCACTAGGGCCTGAAACTGATTAGTCTTGGTTGTAGCCTCTCAATCGGGAGGTGAGAACCACTCCGATATGATTTATCTCAATTACTCGATTTTGTGATTTTCGCGCGGTTATGTTTAAAATGTTTTTGGAACTATGTTGATCCGAGTCACACGACACAATTCACTAACACGCACACATACACATACGTATATATACCTATTTGTGTTCAAAACAACATGTACTCTAAATTTGTTTATCGATCACATCATTATCTAATCCCTAATCCTTGTTTCTTTCCTTCTCAGAATGTCGATTCATTTCAAAGGGCGCCGTAAGGGCGATAGCGGCCGAAGAATGGCCTCGATTATCGCGAAACAAATGGCCGAGGTCCTCCCCAACATCGTGGTTCAGATCCAGCAGGGCATAAATGCCAACCCTTCCAATGCTGCTGTTGTTTCTGCTTGTACCTTCAAGCACTTCAATTCATGCAATCCTCCTGAATTCAAGGGCACCGAAGGTCCTATTGGTTTACTTCAATGGTTTGAGGGGATGGAAAATACCTTTATTTACAGTGATTGTCCTGATGAGATGAAAGTCACTCGTGCCACCAGCACCCTGATCGAAAAAGCCCTTACTTGTTGGAATGGAGAGAAAAGGATCTGTGGGTCGGATAAAGCCCTAGCTTTATCTTGGGACGAACTCAAAGAAAACATGGGGGGGGGGGAATAATGTCCTCGCAGCGAACTAAAGAAACTTGAGGATGAATTTCGGGCATTGAAACAATACAGTGGGGAAAATCAGGAGTATACTGACCGCTTCTATGAACTGAAAATCTTGGTGCCTGAAATCGTTACTCCTGAAATCCGAGCTATTGAGGCTTATGCTGGTGAGTTACCTGAGCAGATTCAGGATTCTATTTGGGCCAGCAATCCTGTGACAGTCGACAGTGTTGTTCGTCTCGCTGCTCGTCTGACCGATAATCATGTCAAGGCAGGTAATCTAAAAAGGAGGGGTTCAAAGAAGGATTCAAGCATTGAAAAGACCAAGCCCGCGGTAGAGAAAGAATTCAAATCTGAGTCTTCTGCTGGTAAAAGTAACAAAAAGAAGCGTAAGGAGCGAAACTATGCTGTGATTGCTACTCCTGCAGCGCCTGCTGCAGCTCCTATTCCTGCTGCTCTTGTGGCCTAATGGGTTCCGCGTGGGCCACCTGCCAAAAATCCCTATACTGGCCCTCACCCGTTGTGCAACATTTTCAACTATCATCACCCAGCTACTAACCCTTGTAGATGTTGCACCAATTATGGGCGATTTTGGCATCTCATGTATGTCTATCGTCAGCCCATCCGCGCTCAACCTATAATGGCCCAACCTATGGCCCAATACCCTGCTTAGCCCATGATAGCCCAAGCCCCAAATGTCCAAGTTCAAGTTAGGGCCTGCTATAACTATGGGTCTACTACCCACCTTCGCAATGCATGTCCCGCTCTCGCTATGATTGCTCAAGGTGCCCCTGCTCGTGCTTTCAAAATCAATGCAAATCAGGTTCGAGTTTGATTTACTTCTTCTATCGTATTGATCTCTATCATTTATTACCATTAACACTAACTTGGTTGGTCAATGCAAATCAGGCTCAGGCGAACCAGGAAGTGGTCAATGATACGTTCCTTATCAATAATCGTTATGCATCTATATTGTTTGATTCTGGTGCGGACCGTAGCTTTGTATCATTAGAGTTTGAGCCTTTGCTTGCTTCTCCTCGTGTTGCGCTTGATCATCCTCTATCTGTTGAAATCACGGACGGAAAACAAGTCGACCTCGATTCGGTAATTCGTGATTGCAAGTTGGACTTCAAGGGTCATAGTTTCGCTATCGACCTCATTCCTATGCCTCTCAGGAGCTTTGATGTCATCATTGGTATGGATTGGTTATCAAAAAATCGTTTTGAGCTTGTTTATTTCGATAAAATCATTCGCATTCCTCGATCGGATGGTCAATTTTTATTGATCCATGGTGATAAACCATCTGGTGGGCTTAAGCTAATGTCGTACACCGAAGCCCAAAAGTATTTACGCAAGGATTATCCAGCATTCCTGGCACATATTATGGAGGTTCGAGATAAAGAAATGGGAATCGAAGACATCCCGGTCGTGCGATATTTTCCTGAAGTGTTCCCGGATGATATAGTGGGTCTTTCTCCCGTTCGCCAAGTGGACTTCCTTATTGATCTTATTTCGGGTGCCACTCCTTTTGTGAAGTCTCATTATCGCCTCGCACCCTCAGAAATGCAAGAGTTGGCTAAACAACTCCAAGAGCTTTCTGATAAAGGGTTCATTCGTCCGAGTTCATCTCCATGGGGAGCACCTACTCTATTTGTTAAGAAAGAGGATGGCTCTCTTCGTATGTGCATTGATTATAGTGAGCTTAATAAACTCACGATCAAGAATCGTTATCCATTGCCTCGTATTGCTGACCTCTTCGATCAGCTTCAGGGTGCTTCTTGTTTTTCAAAGATTGATCTTCGTTCCGGTTATCATCAGCTTCGGGTCGCGGAGGAGGATGTTCATAAAACCGCCTTCCGCACCCATTATGGCCATTTCTAGTTCACTGTGATGCCCTTCGGTTTGACAAACGCTCCTGCTATATTCATGGACCTCATGAATCGCGTTTGCAAAACCTATCTTGATAAATTTGTGATTGTATTCATCGATGATATTCTGATCTATTCCAAGTCAAAGGAAGAACACAAAACTCACCTGCGTCTTATGCTGGAGCTTCTAAAGAAAGAACAACTTATGCCAAATTCTCTAAATGTGAATTTTGGCTAAATGAAATGCAATTTTTAGGCCATATCATAAATGACAAGGATATTCACGTCGATCCTGCTAAGATCGAGGCCGTTAAGAGTTGATGCACCCCTACTTCAGCAACTGAAGTCCGCTCGTTTCTTGGGTTAGCAGGCTATTATCGGCGTTTCATTGCTAATTTCTCTCGCATAGCTATGCCGCTTACTGCGTTGAATCAGAAAAGTCAACCATTTGAGTGGGGTCCTGATCAAGAAAACGCTTTTTAGACACTTGAACTAATGTTGTGTGAGGCTCCCATTCTCACACTTCCTGATGGGACGGATGATTTTGTGGTGTATTGCGACGCATCTCATCAAGGCCTTGGTTGTGTTCTCATGTAGCGGGGAAAAGTAATCGCATACGAATCACGACAGCTTAAGAAACACGAGAAGAATTACACGACGCATGACCTCGAGCTTGGTGCGGTCGTGTTTGCTCTAAAAATTTGGAGGCATTACCTTTACGGTACCGAGTGTGTGGTTTATACCGATCACAAAAGCCTCTAACACATCTTCAATCAGAGAGATCTCAATATGCGTCAGCGTCGTTGGATCGAGCTCTTGAACGACTACGATTGCAAGATTCGTTATCATCCTCAGAAGGCGAATGTCGTGGCCGATGCCTTGAGTCCAAAAGAGAATCTCAAGCTTGTCCTATTTCAGAGTTCTCATCATATGACCGATCTCAAAGCTCGCATTCTGGCAGCTCATCGTGCATCCGTTGATGAGGGAAATTTGCATAATGAATTATCTTGTGGTGCTGAGCTTCAATTTGAGAATAAGTCTGATGGTCTCCTTTATTTCTTGAATCGTCTCTGGATTCCCGATCGAGATGATCTTCGGTCTATTATCATGAACGAGGCACATAAGTCTCGTTATTCCATTCATCCTGGATCTGATAAGATGTATCTTGATCTACGTAAGCTCTATTGGTGGCCCGACATGAGGAAGGACATAGCGCTTTATGTGGCGAAGTGCCTTACTTGTTCCAAAGTCAAGGCCGAGCACCAGCGACCTGCCGGTCTACTTGAGAATCCTTTGATTCCCGTATGGAAGTGGGAGAACATCGCAATGGACTTCATTACAAAACTTCCACGAACTTCCAAGGGATGTGATACCATTTGGGTTATTGTTGACTGTTTAACCAAATCTGCTCATTTCCTCCCAATCATGGAGACCGATGGATCCCCGATATTGGCTCAAGTCTTTCTTAAGGAGATTGTGTGCTGCCATGGCACTCCTTTGAGTATTATCTCGGATCGTGATAGTCGTTTTATGTCGCATTTCTGGCAATCTCTTCATGCTTCTTTGGGGACTCAGCTAGATTTTAGCACCGCCTACCATCCTCAAACAGATGGTCAATCTGAGCGCACCATTCAGACTCTTGAAGACATGCTTCGGGCATGTGTCATTGATTATGGTGGGAGTTGGGTTTGTTTTTTCCTTTGATCGAGTTCTCGTATAACAATAACTATCATTCGAGCATCGGTATGGCCCCGTTCGAGGCTCTCTATGGCCGCAAATGTCGTTCTCCTATTTTTTGGTCTGAGGTCGGTGAATCTCAAATCACCGGTCCTGAGCTGATTCAGGAAACGACTGATAAAATCTCTCAAATTCGTGATCATTTGCTCGCTGCTGGCAGTCGTCAGAAAAGTTATGCTGATAGACGACATAGACCCCTCGAGATTAAAAAAGGCGACCCTGTCCTTCTAAAAGTATCTCCATGGAAAGGCGTCTTCAGATTTGGTAAAAAATGGAAACTAGCACCTCGGTATCTCGGTCCGTTCAAGATTCTTGAGAAAGTATTCAGTAATAGATCCAGATGAACTAGAGTTCTTTAGGATTATAAAGAGTTATTTAGGATTATAAAGAGTTATTCAGTAATAGATCCAGATGAACTAGAGTTCTTCGGGATCAAGAGTTATTCAGTAATAGAACAGGATGAACTAGAGTTCATCAGGATGAAGCGGATAAACTATTTTTGGGTAAAGGGTTACCCCGGTGATTTTGTATTAATTACCGCAAAATGAAAACATGTAGTAAGGTAAACTCCCTACTAGATCTCTAAAGGGACAGACCCCTGAAGAGTTAAACACACGAAACAAAAACAAAAGCAAACGCCTAGCCCAACGCTAGAAATAAAGACATACAAATACAACCACAAAAACGATTTAGCCACCATCATCAAACACCGTGTTCCCTAGGATCTCCCAATCCTCAAGCGTATCCCGGACCCGCTCACGGTTAACAATCTTCAACCCCATCAATTTATATTTGACATCAGCAGTGATATTAGAAAAAACTACATCCGGGGGTCTCGCATGGTTATTATGAAATCTGCAATTCCTTTCTCTCCATAGATGGTAAACCGTAGCAGCTATCATCAGCTTGCGAATCACTTTTGCCAGAGCCTTGGAGGTGGTACTAGCCCAGTTAACAATGTCAATCCAATCAGAGGGAGCAATCACTTTCATTTTCGAACACGCCATCTTCCAAACCTTCATAGAATAGCTGCACTGAAAGAAAAGATGGTGATGTGACTCAATATCATTAAAACACAGAAGGCAACACATCATGTTCATGCCACCTTTCTTCTGGTTCCATCGCACAAGCCTGTCTTGAGTACGAAGTTTGCCATTAATCACCAACCATAACACAAACGCATGTTTAGGAACCCAAGTTGAGTGCCACACTAGATCAGTCCACGAGGTCACACCCACCGGGCTTCTAATAGCGTTCCAAGCAATAGTAGTAGAGAAATCACCACTTTTACCCGCATCAATCCAAACAGAAGTATCCGGCTGAGTACTCAATATCGGAATGGAAAGGTTGTTAAGCATGGGGAACCTAATCAGCCACTCCACCGGCCAAGCCCAACCATCATTTGTAACCAGGTCCGCCACCTTCGTATGAATAGAAAAACCAGCGTTATGAAAAATTCTTGGGGAGATAAACTCAGACAAAGGGCCCCCAGGACACCAAATATCATACCAAGCAGACGTGGAGATGCCATTCCCAATATTAGCCCATATAAACTTGCGAATCACAGGTCTAAGATGAATCAGGTTCCTCCAGCTCCAACTACTCGCAGAAGTGGTCCTGCAGTTCCAAAAAGTTCGGCCTTGAAGACGATGACAGTAGACCCATTCCACCCATAATGAGTTACGCTTAGTTATGATGCTCCAAATATGACGAGTAAGCATCGCCCGATTCATATTACTGATACGTCTAATCCCTAACCCTCCTTCAGATTTTGGTTGGCATACCGAGTGCCATGCCACTTTAGCAGCCCCTTTCAGCAGTTTCCCTTGGGACCACAAAAACCCCCTAAATTAAGATTCCAGCTCTCTAATTAGACGAGACGGGAGCAAAAACACCGAGGCCCAATAGATGTGCATAGAAGAAAGAACAGATATAATCAACTGAAGTCTCCCAGCAAACGAAAGATTTTTATTCTTCCAACTCAGAATTCTATTGTCAGCAGCTTCAAGCAGAGGCAAGCAATCCTTATACCGTAACCCTGCTGAGATAAGAGGCACACCAAGGTAACGTACCGGTAAAGTACCTTCAGTGAAAGGTAGACGAGTAAGAATGGCAGCCCTCATATCATCCTTGACATTGCAAAAGAAAATAGTACTCTTTGGGAGGCTAGGATTAAGGCCAGACACCTTCGAGAATCCCTCAATGGAGCGAATCAAACAAGTAGTAGATCTGATATCCCCCCTAGCAAAGAGAAAAAGATCATCGGCAAAACAAAGATTAACAATTTTATTGGCCTTACACTTTTTATGATATCAGAAATGAGGATCCTGCTCCACATCACGCTTCAACAAAAGGGTAAGCACCTCCATAACAAGAGTAAACAAATACGGTGACATGGGATCTCCTTGACGAAGCCCACGTTTACCCCTGAAGTAACCATGTGGCTCACCATTAATACAAATTGAATAAGAGGCTGTCGTAACACATGTCATTATCCAGTTCACCATTGTTGTATGAAAGCCAAAGCAGTGAAGAATATGTTCTAAAAACGACCAGTCAACAGTATCATACGCTTTCTGAATGTCCACTTTTAAGGCACACCTTGGTTCACCAATGTTGCGGTGGTAATTATGCATTAACTCTTGAGACAACAAAATATTATCTGTAATCAATCTCCCCGGAACAAAAGCAGATTGATTAATACTCACAATATCATTGAGAGCACCCTTAATCCGATCAGCAAGGATCTTGCTTATCACCTTGTAAATAACATTACAGCAAGCAATAGGACGATAGTCATTGATGGAGGCAGGTGTCGTAACCTTAGGTATTAAAGCAATCAATGTGTGATTAATCTCCTGAAGAAGTTTACCATAGTGAAAGAAGTCCTGAATAGCCTTCGTCACATCCCTGCCAATCACCACCCACGCTTTTTTAAAAAACGCAGACGTAAAGCCATCCGGTCCCGGCGCTTTAGCGTCATCAATGTCAAATACAGCATCATGAACCTCCTTCACAGTCACAGGACGCACCATGTGACCAGCCACATCACTCGCAAGCTTGGACGTGAAGATCTCGGGGTCCAAATCCATCCAAGTAGTACCTTTAGATCCAAAAAACTTAGTATAGTGATTCACAAAAACTTGAGGGACATCACCACCTTCATGCATCTCCCCCAACTCATCTCTGATCATATCAATACGGCATCTATGGTTATTGATTTTAAGGGACTTGTTTCAGGATGAACTATATATACTATAAATAACCAAAGTTGTTATTTATGTTCGTAGTCTATAGGATATTCCCATGTATTTAAACCCATTATCTAGTGAATCTAAAATCATTCTGGTCGAATACAATTCTTTATACACTAATATTTAGTCACACAACCTAATATATGTAGAAGACAACCGGATGAACTAGAATTCTTAAGGAAGAAGAGTCAAAACACACATCTGATGCAAAACATGTTGAATGTTTTGATTTTCTGGTAATCAAATTAACAAGTCAAAATTAAATGAAGAAAGTCAAAATTACCCACTGAGTTCATGAGGATTGATAGAAGATGAACTAGAGTTCTTCAGGATTATAAAGAGTTATCCAGTAATAGAACCGGATGAACTAGAGTTCTTCAGGATCAAGAGTTATTCAGTAATACAACGGGATGAACTAGAGTTCTTCAGGATGAACCGGATAAACTAAATTTCTTCAGACTGAACTATATATACTATAAATAACCAAAGTTGTTATTTCTGTTCGTAGTCTATAGGATATTTCCATGTATTTAAACCCATTATCTAGTGAATCTAAAATCATTATGGTTGAATACAATTCTTTATACACTAATATTTAGTCACACAACCTAATATATGTAGAAGACAACCGGATGATCTAGAATTCTTCAGGAAGAAGAGTCAAAACACACATCTGATGCATATCCTGTTGAATGTTTTGATTTTCTGGCAATCAAATTAACAAGTCAAAATTAAACGAAGAAAGTCAAAATTACCTACTGAGTTAATGAGGATTGAGAGAAGGTGAACTAGAGTTCTTCAGGATTATAAAGAGTTATTTAGTAATAGAACCGGATGAACTAGAGTTCTTCAGGATCAAGAGTTATTCAGTAATACAACGGGATGAACTAGAGTTCTTCATGATGAACCGGATAAACTAGATTTCTTCAGGATGAACTATATATACTATAAATAACCAAAGTTGTTATTTATGTTCGTAGTCTATAGGATATTCCCATGTATTTAAATCCATTATCTAGTGAATCTAAAATCATTCTGGTTGAATACGATTCTTTATACACTAATATTTAGCCACACAACCTAATATATATAGAAGACAACCGGATGAACTTGAATTCTTCAGGAAGAAGATTCAAAACACACATATGATGCATACACATAAACAATTAATTACATATATAATCCAAAAGATGTGATATCTATTAATTAGTTACAAATATATATAATAAAAAAACAACATAAACTTAAAACATGCTCCCACTAGAGAAATTGTCTGAATCGTCATAGCGGCCTGTTCTCCATGGTTAGCTACCGTCAAAGGGGGAGGAGGATGAACACACCTCCACATTTCCATAGAGGTAGATGGATATGACCTCCTCATCCTTGACGTGCAGGGCCAAGGCCCTAACATCCCTCGGATCATCAATGAATAGAACCAATCCATAATCTAGAGACAACCCTGGGATCCTCAGGTAGGGGTCGAAATCGTTCAAGTCATAACCTAGGTCAGACACCATTTGACCTAGATCATCGAACGAGAAGGAGGTAATGTCCACCTCGTTGAAGTAGCGAACCCTCCCATCGATGTATTGTATCCGACCATTGAGGCTCGCAAAATACCCTAGGTGATAGATCACCAAAGTAAACAGACTAAAATCTTCTTCCCCTGTTCAAGAAAAATAACCAAATCAGAGACGCGAATTCCACATTAATGCATTTGAATTTCAGCCATTTACATGATTACTTACCGTATTTGGGGCTATCTTCCACATTCAGAGGACGCAAATGCCACATTTTTAGAGAGTGATGATAAACCAAAAAACAGAGATCTGAGAGAGATAACGGCGTATATGGTGATGATCGACAATTAATTAATTAATTATATGATTTATATCCGAAACTCGAGGTGGTAGATAGAGATTTGACCTCTAGTAATGATATATATCCGTCGTCGCCACAGATAACTAATTAAAATTGGCTACTATTTAGTCATGGTTAATATATATGGCCATAGATAATAGATTTTTGTCTACTTTCGCCACGCATTTAATATTTTACCGTGACCTCAAAATAGATTTTTGTCTCTCACAACCTACCATTTAGTCACGGTTAATATATGTGGCCAGAGGGAATAGATTTTTGTCACTCACAACCTACTATTTGGTCACCCAACCTAATAACAGTGGCCATATGTACTAGCTTTTAGCCACATAACTAAGTAAAAATAGTGGCCATTGCTCACATTTAGCCACGCATAATATATACTTAATAGTTTTGTTTTTTTTCTTTCAATTTACTAAGTAATAAAATCTACTCTTCCGTCACACAAGTGTGGCCATATATTCCTTTTTGGTCACACGAATAAAAAATCATAAAAATTTCGTGGCCGTTTGGTGCATTTCGTCACTCTTTTTTAAGTGTGACAGATAAGTGCCACATGTTTTTGTAAAACAGTGGCTAAAGCCACTGCACCTAATTGTTGTTGTCACATAAACAACAAAATACGTGGCTAAAAGGGTCCAAAGGCTATATATTTGGCCACGAGTACAAAATATGTGTGGCTAAAACTAGTGTTTCTTACCTTTGGTCACGTTTTTTTCAAAATAGTGGCTATGCATTCAAAAAAAAAAACCGTGGCCAAAGCCACTTTTTGACGTAGTGGATTCTATGTGTGGTATTCTCTAAACGCTAGTCTTAAGTCTCTAATCGCATGTGTACCATTGCTTCCTTACTGTCTAGGTTTGTTGATAGATCTATTGGCTGACAATCCACCTGGTCTGCCTCGCGTGTGGCATCGGGTGATTGCTTCCTTACTGTCTAGGTGTCACACCCCGGTCAACGGATTCGGGTGTGAACGAGAATGGAATCATAGTCGAGGATACATAGAACGACTTCTAATAATTTCAAATTTCATAAAAACATCACATCATTTCATTGCAGCGGAAAGAGTAGTGGAAACGATAATGTCTTACATTTGAAAATCATAAAGTCTTAAATTAATATTAAAAACATTTTATTAGGATAGTTGGGACTATGACTCCGTAAGCATGTCCGATAGCATGATGAAGCCCTATTTGCATGTCTTCCATAAGGTGCATCAATTACCTAAGAAATCATGAGTTTAAAAGGTCAACATAAAGTTGGTGAGGTTCACAGGTTTATGACTCTATGTTTAAAGTTGGTAAAGCAATTTCAGTATACTTAAATATTACATTAGATTACCGTTGTGGTTGTATGAACTAACCTGAACCTTGATTTCAAATACTAACGGGTTACCCACCCATAGTATCTCGCACGAGAGATACTGAATAGAGCAGAATAACTGACGTGTACCCCAAGACAACCCGGGATCAGAACTGGAGCTACCAGTTAGGGCAGGGTTGTCAACCCAAATAGATCTATTCACTAGCTATCATTTCGTACAGAACTAATTGAAATCAACTAATGGTGGGATACAGTTGTACAAACGTTTATAACGATAATGTACCAAAATTGGGCAATCAGTAAGAGAACAAGTAGTCATACGTCTAACAGATAAATCATAATATTAAGTAAAAAGCATTTATCAGATTTTATAACTTCTCCCCCAAAAGTATAAAACAGTTAAAAGAAAAAGGGGTCGTGAAACTCACTGGATCAGCAGGTAGTCGGTAAATAAACAGTGTAGGAACGGTAGCACGTAACGTCCTAAATATATAAATGGGCACATGCATAAGGTCTACAATCAATTGAGTAACATAAGTCACCCAAGTGATACCGGTAAAGTCTTGACGTTTTAATCCCGTTTGTATTCGTTTGAAAACCCGTTAGCTTGTATTTATCTAATAAATACTTTCGTGATGATTTATATTTATGTTCAATAAATATAAATAAGGAGTCATCATTTGATAAATTAAATCAAGTAGTGAACATCGAGTTAAAATAAAAATGTTTATTATTATTTTCATAAATTCGTATAATTATTTTTAATCAAATAATTATGTGTTTGATTTGTTGATCATGAAAGTTATAATTATTTTTAAATAATTTTGATTAACATTCCTTTGTGAACTTTAAATAAATCATTGTTTAAACTCTTGTAAATAATTATTAAACAAGGAATAATTATTTATCTCATTTTAGTCATATAAGGATTTTTAAGCTTCATTTTTAAATTACAACATTTTATAACTTCGAAATCTTTCAATATTTCATTGACATGATATATTTATTTCCTTAAACATTTTAAAAATAATATCATAACGACACTTGGATTTATAAAATTTTATTTATTATAAACTTTTGGATTGTTTTAATAAAACATGACAAGTAGTTTGGCTTAAAGTTTCTAACATTTACATTCTCGCGTATATCGCCGTATGGTCCCGGTTTTATTACTACGCAATGTATTCTTATTTTGATTATTTCGATTTGTCAAAATAATAATAAGGGTTTATAAAAATAATTAAAGTCAATTTCTTGGCTTTTGATTATTTTTACAAAAATCCTTTATGAAAAATATTCATTTTACAAATGTCTTTTTATAGAAAAATCTCCATTTTATTAACATGTCTTTAAATAGTTAACGACTTGTAATAAATCCAAGAATTTATGTCAAATTAATCATTTGACATAAATTTATTCCTTCCATTTTTAGTAATAAAAATCTAGTATATTAATTTTGTCTCGTAAGGATTTTATAACATATTTAATGTGTTATATTTAATAAACAAGTAATTTCCCATGTGGTAACATTTTAGTCATTTAGTCCATGTCTTTATCATAATCTTATTATGTGACAAGTCCAATTAGTAACATAACATGTGTCATGATTAAATCAACTAACACTTACTGTTAGGACAATTAACAATCAACTAACAAATTTGTGTTAGGACAAATTTAAATAAATAAAAATCAACTAACAAGTTCATGTTAGGACAAGATAAATAAAAATCAATTCACTAACACATTTCATGTGTTAGGACAAATTAATATAAATATAAATAGATTGTTAGTTACCATCAAAGATTATGATATTTCATTTAGTTACTTCATTTTATATCAACTAACACTTTTCAAGTGTTAGGACCCTTTCATATGATGATCCAAGAACAAATAACTTAACTAGTTAGTTTTATGGATATATCCATGTAGGGTTTTGTTCTTGAATAAACATAAATATGTAAGTAAATGTATAAACTAAAATATGATGATCTTGGTGCACTTGGATACTTTCCATGGATTTTTCCAAGTGTTTCACCCATCTTTTGGCTCTTTTAAGTTCCTTGGAACACCAAGAAGATGTTTAAGATCATGAAGAAGAATGGGGGTTAAAGAAGAGAGATTAGATGCAAGTGTTGGTATATTATTGTTAACACTTGTAGGCATTATTTGGGTGTAGAAGTCTAAAGAGAAGTGAGTTAGAAGACTCATAAGAAGAAAGGAAAAATCGGTTGAGGGGTGGCGGTGGTCCAACGGTGGTCTCGGGCGGGAAGGAGGGTGGCCGGTGGTGGTCCGGCGGCGACGGAAGTGGCTGTAGGAAGGGGGTCGGCCGAGAGCTCCAAGGGAGAGGGGAAGTGTGATGGTTGAGGTGTGGAGGACAAGTGGGGTGGTGAGTTTCTCTTATAACCCAAACTTGGGTTATTAACTAATGGTTAACTTTCCCTTATGACAACTAATCACCTCATAGAGTAGGAGTGTTGTCAAGCTCTCATTCACCCACTAAGTATGTGCAGGAGGTTTTAAGTTTTATAAACCTTGCTCAAGTCATCAAATAAGTGAAGACTTTTATAAATTTTGAAGGGCTTAGTGATGGTTAAAAATCATAACTTTATAAAATATAACCCAAGTATATTAAAACTACAAGGGTGGTGGATTTTAATAAAAGTTGATGGGCCAAAATCTGTATAAAAGATTACTGGGTTCTTTTTATAAAATTTTGTAGTGGGCTAAAACCTTATAAAAACTTTTGGGCCAATCAATTAAAATTAAAAGGGTTTGGAGGTTGGGCCGAAGCCCAAACGGATTCGGGAGAGGGTGGGTCGGGCTTTCGGTTTGGGCCGCGAGTAAGGTGGATCGGGTTTGGGCCGATTTATCGAGTGGACCGAAAAGGAGGGAGGGATCGGGTTCGGCCCAAGGCCATTTGGGCCGCGGGTCGGACCTCCGGGTCGGGTTGGTGATCCGGTTAGTCGAGTCGGGTTATTGGATAACGTTTCGGGTTTATTCTGGTTGTTCTGGGCTTATTGGGCTTAACCGGGCCCAATAGGTTTAACGGGTTCCTCGTTTGGCTAAGTCTTGACAACGAAATGTTTTCATCATATTTTAAATTCACTAAACGTTTTAAAGTGAAACAGTTTATGTTAGTTTTGTTAAAATGTAAATAGTCAAATTTTTATTATTGAAGTTCTATATTTAAAATATAAAAACTTTCATATTTTATGGGTATACAAACGCGGAATTAAATCAGTTATCAGTTAATCATTAAAACTAATCCAGTTAATCATATAATTAAAATGTATGAATATTTGAATATAAAAAGTCAACGGAGAGAGGTTTGACCTGTTTCGGAAGAGGTGTCACATTCTCCCCTAGTTAGAAGAATTTCGTCCCGAAATTCAATTCTAGTTACTACTAGATGCGACGTTTCCAAACAGACGAGGATACTTTTGACACATTTGGTGTTTGTGTTCCCAAGTGTACTCTGGTCCTCTCCAAGAGTTCAAGCGCACCTTGACTATGGGAATGCGGCTATGCTTCAGCTTCTTGATTTCACGGTCAAGTATCTCGACAGGTTCCTCAATAAAGTACACGGTCTCGTCAACTTGAGTTTCATCAAGAGGGACGATGAGTGTTTCATCGGATAAACATTTCTTAAGATTACTAACGTGAAAGACATCATGTACGTTGCTTAGTTCGACAGGTAGGCGTAAACGGTAAGCTATTGGTCCAATGGTCTCAGTGATCTCAAAGGGACCAATGTAACGAGGGTTGAGCTTCCCTCGTTTGCCGAACCTAATGACACCTTTCCAAGGTGATACCTTTAGCATGACACGATCTCCCTTTTTAAAGGACGAGGGTTTGCGTCGGTTGTTGGTGTAGCTCTTTTGTCTGTCTCTGGCAGCTTTCAGACGATTACGGACTTGAAAGATTTTCTCAGTCGTTTCAAAGATTAACTCGGGACCAGTTAACTGATTGTCTCCAATCTCAGTCCAGCAGAGTGGGGATCTATACTTTCTTCCAAAAGTGCTTCTAAGGGTGTGGCTTGAATGTTGGTGTGATAACTGTTGTTATAAGAGAATTCGGCAAGGGGAGATGCTCATCCCAATTGGGTCCGAAATCAATCACACATGCTCTCAGCATATCTTCGAGCGTTTGGATCATTCTCCCACTTCGGCCATCTGTCTGTGGATGGTAGGCAGTACTCATATCGAGTCGAGTACCCAAAGCTCTTTGTAGAGATCTCCAAAAGTTTGCGGTGAAACGGCTATCATGATCGGATATGATAGATATAGGCACGCCGTGTCATGAGACGACTTCCTTAATGTAGAGTTTGGCTCGCCTATCCATGTTATCCTTTTCCTTGACTGGTAAGAAGTGTGCAGATTTTGTCAATCGATCTACTATCACCTAGATAGCGTCATATCCAGATCTAGACTTGGGCAATTTTGTGATAAAGTCCATGGATATTTCTTCCCATTTCCATTCCGGAATGACAGGCTGAGTTAACAATCCAGAAGGTTTCTGGTATTCGGCCTTGACCTTCGAACACGTTAAACATTTGCCGACATAGGTGGCTATTTCGGCTTTCATGTTAAGCCACCAGAATTGTTTCTTCAGATCGTGGTACATCTTATCTGATCCGGGATGAATGGAATATCTTGATTTGTGAGCCTCATCGAATACTAATTGCCTTAACCCTCCATAGACAGGCACTCATAGTCTATCCATGAAGTTCTTGGTTCCATCAGGCTTCTCGTCTAGTTGCTTCTCCATTCCACGTAAACCTTCTTTTGTTAGGTTTTCTGGTTTGAGGGCTTCACTCTGGGCGTCACGCAATTGTGAAGTGAGATTCGAGCGTATGGTCATACTTAATGCTCGAACACGAAGTGGTTTGACGTGCTCCTTTCTGCTCAAAGCGTCGGCTACAACATCAGCCTTGCCCGGGTGATAACGAATCTCGCATTCATAATCATTCCGCAGTTACACCCATTGGCGTTATCTCATATTTAATTCCTTCTGATTGAAAATGTGTTGGAGGCTCTTGTGATCGGTGAATATGGTGCACTGAGTACCATAAAGATAGTGCCTCCATATTTTAAGAGCAAAGACAACGGCTCCGAGTTTCAAATCATAGGTCGTATAATTCTTCTAGTGAAACTTCAGTTTTCGTGATGTGTAGGCGATGACTTTCTCTCGTTGCATTAGTACACAACCTAAACGTTGATGCGAAGCATCATAGTATATAACGAAGTCCTTGATTCCGTCAGGCAGTGAGAGGATTGGTGCATCACATAGCTTTTGCTTCAATAACTGGAATGCTGCTTCAGCCTTAGTATTCCCATATGAACTTCTTATCTTTTTGGGTCAGAGAGGTCAGTGGCTGAGCGTATTCCAAGAAGTTCTTGATGAATCGGCGGTAATAGCCAGCGAGACCTAAGAATTATCGAATCTCGGTTGGAGTCGTGGGCGTACTCCAATCCTTGATTGCTTCAATTTTTGTGGGATCCATGTGGATACCACGATCGTTGATCTCATGACCCAAAAAGTGTACCTCGCGAATCCAAAAGTCACATTTGGAGAATTTCGCGTTGAGTTCTTCCTTTTTCAACAATTCCAGGATAAGTCTCAGATGTTGTTCGTGTTCTTCCTTGCTACGGGAGTAGATAAGGATGTCGTCAATGAACACGATTACAAATTTATCCAGATACAGTTTGCATACGCGGTTCATTAAATCCATGAACACAGCTGGTGCGTTAGTCAAACCAAATGGCATTACAAGGAACTCATAATGGCCATAGCGTGTTCTGAACACTGTCTTTGAAACACCTTCGTCTCTAACTCTGAGTTGATGGTATCCTGATCTCAGATCGATTTTGGAGTAGAAGCTTGATCCTTGAAGTTGATTAAATAGGTCATCGATCCTTGGAAGTGGCTAACGGTTCTTCACGGTCAGCTTGTTTAATTTTCCTGTAGTCAATGCACATCCGGAATGTTCCATCTTTCTTCTTAACAAATAACACGGGTGCTCCCCATGGAGATTGGCTTGGACGGATAAAGCCTTTATCTAGCAATTCTAGTAATTGACTAGATAACTCTTGCATTTCGGAGGGTGCCAGACGGTACGGAGATCTGGCTACGGGGGCGGCACCGGGTGCTAAGTCAATGCGAAACTCTACTTGTCGCGTCGGGGGTAAACCTGGAAAGTCTTCGGGAAAAACTTATGGGTATTCGCGAACAATGGGAACATCTTCCATACATTTCTCCTTCGGTTTCTTCTCAGTCACGTGTGCTAGGATGGCGTGGCATCCTTTACGAAGGAATTTTCGTGCCTTCATACTAGATATGAGATTTAGTTTAGTTCCACTCTTTTTGGCTTGCACGTTTAGAGTGTTGCCATCTGCAAGTGGCACTCTAACTATTTTCTCATGGCACACAATTTCCGCATGGTTCGTCTTTGATAATCAATCCATACCAATGATTACATCAAAATTTCCTAATTCGACGGGCATTAAATCGATGCTGAAGGAATGGTTGGATAGTTCTAACGAGCAATTTTCATAGATTACTCCAGTTTCTACTAATTCTCCATTTGCTAATTCTATTGTGAACTTAGTGTCTAAGACAACAGGAGTAATTTCAAGTAATTGGCCAAATTCGGTAGACACGAAGCTTCTATCGGCACCAGTATCGAATAAAATAGAAGCATAATGATTATTTAGTAGAAACGTATCCGTCACCGTGTTGGGGTCACGGGGAGCGTGTCTGGCATTGATCACAAAGGCTCTTCCTCTAGCCTAATTAGCATCCTAGTTCCTTGCCTTCGAGCAGTCCTTCTTGTAATGACCGGTGGCTCCGCAACCGTAACAGGTGCGCTACGGACAGTTACGTGGTACATGCCCTTTCGTCTTGCAGATATTGCAGTAGACATTTCCACAATCAAGGGTGTGGTGGAGGTTGCATTTGTTGCACAGGGGTGCCCCACCGGTATATCCGGTTTTTCGGACAGCATGAGTACGGGTAGTAGCAGCATAGACTTTCATTGGTTCGGCTTTTTTAGCAGGGAATTTTTCTTCACGATTCTTCCAGAATCCTCGCTTCTGCTTGTTGTCAAGCTTCTTGCTTACAGGAGGGGCAGTACTGGCATCAGGGGGTTTGCTCTCAGACTGTTTCTTGCCAAGGTTCACACCTTGACGATTAGCTTTGTAAACAAAGTTGTGTGCCAGACGCACATCATCCTGAAAAGTCTGAGGATTCAAGGAAAGGACATTCCCCTGGATATGCGGTGCAAGTCCCCAGATGTACCGTTCAATTTTCTTGTACAACGGAGTGATCATGGTCAGACAGAGATGAGCGAGCTCACGGAACCTTTTGGTATAGCCAGCAACATCGGCTCTATTCATGGATAGGTTCCAGAACTCAGCTTCAAGTTTCTAAAGTTCTTCTCTAGGACAATACTCATCCCGAAGCAGTTTTTTGAGTTCGTCCCATGTCATGGCATAAGCCAAATTAGTTCCCATAGCATCAGCATGGGAGTTCCACCAAGTCAGAGCGCTATTAGTAAGTGCGCATATGGAATATTTAACCATGTACTACTCAAGGCAGTTGCTTATGCGGAAGACGAACTCTATTTTCTCAAACCAGCGAACTAAACTAATAGCGCCTTCAGAACCCTTGAAATTCGAGGGTTTGTAATTCATAAAGTCTTTATATGAACACTCGTGGGGGCCTGCATTTGTTAGGTTGAAAAGTTTGAATACAATTTTTAGAATTGTAGTCTAAGGTTCTCTAACATTGGTCAATTTGTTCTTACCGCGTGCCCCATCATCGTTTTGACGTTGGGTTTCAGCAGCGGCTATAGTTTCAGCGACGCGATGAGCAATCATCTCCTCGATTTCAGCAGCGGTCATAGCAGGAGGATGTGAAGTGTTCCTGGTGGTTCGGCGTCGTGGTGGCATGATTTCGCTTTAAGTTACAATTTTCAACATAAAGAAAATTTTAGATAATATGTATATGGGGTTATTACATGCTCGAGAATAACTGCCACGACATACATCAATTGCCATAACATATTACGCACAAACGAAACCAAGAAACATAAGATAGAAAGGAGGAGGTAACATAACGTGCCATAGCTGTAAAAATGATAGAAATAACACAACTATAACATGATAATAGCATATTTTACACAACCATAATGAGATAACGTTAATCATAACAACCATTGTTTTTTCACCATATTACAGATAAAACATACCAAAAGAAACAAGTTTTCATCCTGGGCTCGCAGTCCCAGTAATACATCAAAAGAAAATAACATGTTTCATCTATAAAATGGCGATCCAAAAGTCTAGGTCAAATCTACCTAGAAGTGTGGTGGTGGTGGTGGACCTCAGGGCATGATCAAGAAGGTGGGGACATGGGACATGGCAGCAAGAGTCCAGATATGAACTCTAGGGTGGCGACTCTCCTCTGCAAGTTCTCACGAGAGAGAAGCAGATCAGTGGTGGCCATGCTAACCCCGGTCATGTGAGCATAAAGGGTGTCCATGGCGCTATCAGTGGCGCACATGCGCCTCACTAGTGCAGCTATCCGATCCCTAAGGATCCTAACCTCCTCAGTGGTCGAAAGCTGGGAAACATCTGCATCAAGCTCTCCAAGGTCTGTCTCAATGCGCCTCAGGCGGGCTACTAGGACTGGTACTGTGTCGGGTATAGGCTCCCCTATGAAGGGTGAGATACCCATCGGGACACGGCGGGAGGGATCGGGGAGAGATGACTCGCCCCGTGCATAGCTGCTCGGGATCTCCTCCTTAATCCTCCAGGCCTGTACTTGGTCCTGCATCTAAGCTAGGTGAGGCAACTTGAACACATAGCGCCGCTTGGGCGCAGGCTCCTCAGGGGTAGCACCAGCCTCACGGCTCCGGGATGGGCCAGGTGCCCTTCCCGGGGTATATCCCCGTCTACCGCCGCCAGGAGTGGTGACGTAGGTCTTTACAGACCGCTCGCGGTCTACAAAGGGGTCAGTGGTGCTCGAAGCACCAATAGGGGCCACACCGCCAGCAGTGGCGGTGGGAGTAGGGTGGTCCAGGAAGTCGTCGGAGGTCAGGGGCCTAAGTGGCCTCAAGAAGTTGGATGGGATGGTGGATAAGTGGATAGTACCAACCATGGCCGCCTCTAGCTCGGGGCTTGATGGTACGTGGGCTTCAGGTGAGGGCGGGTAGTCCTCAGGAGCAGGGTCTTCTGGCGAAGGGGTGTAATCCTCCACGCTTTGTTCCACATCGGAATCAGCAATGCAAATAACTTCCTTGGAAGACATCTCTTCGATAATATTCTAATAGGAAACAGTGATCAGTAACATCATGATAGTATAGGAACTCAAGTAAAAGAGTAATGCATAGGTAACACATAAGCTAGCATATTTGAACATGTTGAAGATAAGGTCTTGCATACAAATGGTAGCTTCGGAGTGGGTTATAGTCCAAGTTCAGTTTTTGTTTTGTTTGTTTGTTTGTTTATCCTGGTTCGCCATAACCACGGCTCTAATTTCCAATCTGTCACACCCCGGTCAACGGATTCGGATGTGAACGAGAATGGAATCATAGTCGAGGATACATAGAACGACTTCTAATAATTTCAAATTTCATAAAAACATCACATCATTTCATTACAGCGGAAATAGTACTGGAAACGATAATGTCTTACATTTGAAAATAATAAAATCTTAAATTAATATTAAAAACATTTTATTAGGATAGTTAGGACTATGACTGCCTAAGCAGGTCCGATAGCATGGTAAAGCCCCATTTGCATGTCTTCCATAAGTTGCATCAATTACCTAAGAAATCATGAGTTTAAAAGGTCAGCATAAAGTTGGTGAGGTTCACAGGTTTATGACTCTACGTTTAAAGTTGGTAAAATAGTTTCAGTATACTTAAATATTACATTGGTTTACCGTTGTGATTGTATGAACTCACCTGAACCTTGATTTCAAGTACTAACGGTTTACCCACCCATAGTATCTCGCCCGAGAGATTCTGAACAGAGCAGAATAACTGACGTGTACCCCAAGACAATCCAGGATCAGAACTGGAGCTACTAGTTAGGGCAGGGTTGTCAACCCAAATAGATCTATTCACTAGCTATCGTTTCGTACAGAACTAATTGAAATCAATTAATGGTGGGATACAGTTGTACAAATGTTTATAACGATAATGTACCAAAATTGGGCAATCAGTAAGAGAACAAGTAGTCATACGTCAACACCATAATATTAAGTAAAAAGCATTTATCAGATTTCAAGATTTCTCCCCCCAAAGTATAAAATAGTTAAAAGAAAAAGGGGCCGTGAAACTCACTAGAACAGCAGGTAGTCGGTAAATAAACAGTGTAGGAATGGTAGCACGTAACGTCCTAAATAAATAAATGGGCACATGCATAAGGTCTACAATCAATTGAGTAACATATTCATTTGAAAACCCGTTAGCTTGTATTTATCAAATAAATACTTTCGTGATGATTTATATTTATGTTCAATAAATATAAATAAGGAATCATCATTTGATAATTTAAATCAAGTATTGAACATCAAGTTAAAATAATAATGTGTGACGCCCACTTCCAGACTTGGCTCTAGAAGGGGTCACGTGTCGGATTTACTCATGAACGCAAGGTATAACAGAGATAACTAAAGCAGCGGAAATTAAAAACTTTTATTTATTTATAATGCCAAGTACAAGTAAGATAAAATTTCTACAACGGTTATCTATAACTACGAAGGATAACGATTATTTAGATATGCATCTATATAGATTACTTATGCCAGCAGCCCTATAGCTTCACACGAACAGCTTGCCCACCTCACCCTGCTCAAACCTTAGCCTTCCCCTTTATACTCGGATCCTTAAAGTCACCTGATATACATATTTTAAAGGATCAGCTTTCGCTGGTGAGTTCTACGTTTTTCTAAAAGCGTTACCTTTTTCTCGAAAGTTTATTCCAACGGTTGGGCCTAACGGCCCCTTTTTTAAAAAAATTTATCAGATATAAAACATAACAGAATTATACCAAAACATAACCCTTAAACATTTATCAGGTATAAAACATAACAGAACTATACCAAAACATTTAACCATTTAACCATTTTACTAAGCATTGTCTATTGGAACCACGTTAGCTCCTCATGCAACTGTCGCCACCCAAAACCTTTCATAGAGTAACCGTCATTACCCCGGGGAACCGTCATTCCCCGCTTCTAGTTGCACAACTACCTTTTCCCTTTTCACTAGACAATATCTGCTTAGATTAAAACCTTTTCAACCTTTTCAATCTTTTAAACCTTTTCATCTTTTTCAAAAGTCCATTTAAACAATTCTTGTATTTGGACTCATAACCATTCCAACACTAGTCCATCACCCGTATATGGGAATAAGCGTTTTATAAATATAATGTTATGGGTCTTGCATAACAAGGCTAATAAGATCATATTTACCCGACACTTAGTCCTATACATAGGCTTAGACCAAACATTCACATTTTTCATTTCTCAAAGCTTTATATAAAAGTTTCATTCTTTATATTACCCGTTTATTATAACCTTCCCCAAAAAAGTAATAACAGGTAATAATAACTTTAAAACAGTTATAAGTATTATAACTCTTTCACGTATGTGCATATATTAACACAAAACAAGTAAAGGCATTTCAAATACTTTTCAAGTAAACAGTTGAATATATATTATTGCATGTATATCAGCCCGAAAACATTAAAACATTTAAAACATTTAAAAGTGGGATCATAGAACTCACCTTATTCTCTTAAGCCAATTATTTCAATCAGAATCTCCTTTACGTCTTCCAATTTAACCTAATTGCGTATTGTATGATGTTAACGCAAGGTTTTATATAATAAAAAATTCTTATGTTTACTATAACATTTTATTTACTTAATAATATTAAGTTTATTCACTTTTAAGGGTCAGAATGACCAAAATGCCCCTAGAGGCATATTATCTTTTTTTATTGATAATTATGAAGACGCGCATTCCTATAAGTAGACACTCACTCCGGGGTCGCCCAGGGAGGTATGCCAGCTGCCAGCGGGGATTTATACGACACCCTCGCTATGCCAGAAACCCCAGTGTACAGGCGCCTACCCTTCCGGTCCGCACGAACTTCTAAATATCCGATTAACTCGGTATTTTAAATACTTTATTATCCAATTTAATTTCATATATTCTTATATTATATGAATACATGTTATCATACCAAAAATCAAGTCGCCATACCCTTCGGATTATTTTATATTAAATAATCATATTTAGAAACCCTAATTTCAT